>VYVB01000625.1:0-100764 GCA_009761775.1 Ficus carica
TTAGCTAACGACTCAATTTTTAGACTGTTAACTAGCTTTCTTATTCTTATTTAATTTAGTCTTAATATTTGTTTATGTTTAGTTTCAAAAATACATATTTTTTTATTTTTACATAAACCATATGTGACGACCCGCCTTGCACAGGCCGTCACTGTACTTAACTTGCTTGAACTTAAACTTGTTTTATCCCATTTTTAATCATGAAATAGTGGGGATTTTTTTTTTTTTTTTTGTATATATATATAGCGGAAGCATTATACTTAGAAAATATTTACATACACTCATACGTAAATAAATAACTGTCTGTTTCTCAAAATAGATTTCTTAATTAAATCCATCTGAGTTGCGAACCCCAACCATTCATCAGTTCACAGCCACCGGCATTCACCCTGCCACCATGCAGTTAATTCAAAACAGGCTGTTTACCTACAGCATAAACTTCAGACAATGAGGCGAAAAGCTCAGCAAGTACAACTCCTATACCGCAAACCAATTACATTAACATACATAACCTTTACAGGGCATCTTAACATGAAAGCATAAACATGGCATCATATCATCGACTTCTTCATCTTAAACTTGACATTCTATCGTGAAATGCATGAACCGTTTATGTCCAGTTATGCTTGCTTTCTTGTATCAAACTTTATCTTGTTGATTTTACTTGTGGGCCCGTTAACTTGATGTGCACGTACCCGGCGCGCAACTTGAGGAGATTTCCAAGTTTCGACCGATCGTCATCAGGGGGCACGACACTGGCTCTTGTGGCCTTTTCTCAAACATTCTGTTTGTATGTCTTTCTTGACATCTTTCCACTTGATAGATTAGTGAGCATACTTATATGATGTCTCCTAATCTCATGTTCTAATCAATGCATGAACAGGCGTACTTTTTCATGTAAGCATAATCACAATACTTGAAACATATTTTTTAAAGCATGGCATTAACATTTGAAACATTCATCATACAGTAAGCATATTGCAAACCATCGAGCAATCATCAAATAACACTTAAACAGTGTAAAGCAAACATGTTAGGTAAACATACAACTCTAGCCTATGCTGTAGGCGGCGTTGTACTTACCTTGTCTTCGTTGTTCGCGTGATCGAATTTCCTTTCCAGAGCACGCTCGCAGGTCACCTCCTGCCCATGGACGTTTACACGTAAGGTCTCTATTCTAGGATCGTTTAATGTCGGATGAAACCAACATATATATATATTTCTATAAAATATGAACCGAAGAAATTCGGGTGTTACAATATACGTATTACAAAAGTTAAATTTACTAAAATTTTTTAACTGAGAAAATTGAAAACTTCTTGATAATAAAAATCATATTCAAATTCATACTTAGATAATATTTATTAAAAAAAAAACTATAACTTCATATAAGTTGATAGGAAAGAGTCTTGAGTATTTTTCTTGTAAAGTACTCATACTAGTTTTTTGTAATACTAAAACATTGGAAAACATAATTGTAAAGATAGTCGATACAAATAATTTAAAAAGTCTAAATGCGGAAATTAAATTCTTGGTGGTATCCTATTTCCTTCCTTCATTGCTTCCACACAGCTTCGCCCGTCCATATAACATCTAAGTAGCGGGCTGCTTACCGTGTTACCTATAGCATGAACACACACGTATGAGCTTTCGCTCAGCAAGTACAAAAATATCTCACAAAATATTTTTATAAAATTATATCATCACATGTAACATCTTGAACGTTCAAAAATACATATGATCTATGTGTGTTCTATTATGTTTCATTATATACATGTCTTGTCTACTTAAGGCCCCTATATCGTACCCATATGCGCGCAACTAATGGGAGTTGGGGGTGCGGCACTCCAACAACTTCTAAAATCATAACTCATAACTTTTGTTCTTATCATATTCTCTCACTAATTGGAGGTTGGTACAATAATTAATCCTATTTTTGTTAGCCTCATTCTTATTATTTGTGATAATGTGTAGATTTACATGTCACTATACATATATCATTACGGCATATATATCTGTGAGGCATGTCGATCATATCAGTGCAAGAGAAATTATGTACGTTAAATGTTTAATCAACGCAATACATATGACTCATATATTCATCACTTCATCAAGGAAATCATAGAAAACATAGGATATCAAAAATGAAAAACATTTTGTTTCATCACTACTACAAAATGTGGATTCCACGACGGAGCTTCCATGACTGTTTTTTAAAAAACCGTCGTGGAAAATGCGGCAAAAACACGGAACAGAACAGGGTTTCCGAAAACCGTCGTGGAAGCCGAAGCTTCCACGACGGTTACAGAAAATCGTCGTGGAAGCTAGAGATACCACGACGGTTAAAAAAAACCGTCGTGGTATCTCAATTAAAATTTTGAAAAAAAAATTTAATTAAAAAAAAAAAAAACCATTGTGGAATTTTTTTTAAAAAATTAAAAAATTAGCTACCACGACCGTTTTTTTAACCTTCGTGGTAGCTAGAGATACCACGACGGTTAAAAAAACCGTCATGGTATCTCAACTAAAATTTAAAATAAAAAAAATTTATTAAAAAAAACTTTTTTTTTGAATTTTTCACCCTACCACGACGGTTTTTTCCAAAAACCATCGTGATAGGTATGAAGGCGCGAATTTTGAAAATTTTTGAATTTGTTCAACTTTTTGAAGTGTATATTAAAACCCAAAAAAAATACCCTATTTCCCACCCCATTACATTTCGAGCCTTTTTCACTCTCTAATACAAACTCTAACTCCAAACCCAAAGCCGCCCATATCCTCTCTCCATTTATCTCTCTCCGCTCCCTCTCTACATTCTCACCGCCATTCCTCTCTCTCTCTCTAACTCCGAGTATTTTTCCCTCTCTCTCTAGTCGCCATTTCTCCCTTTCTCTCTCTCTCTAACTCTAAGCCTTTTTCCCTCTCCCTCTCATCGCCATTCCTCTGTCCCCTAAATTCTCTACCACTCCGCCCGTACCCACGCTCGACAATCCGGTAAGTTGAAATGTATCTTGCTTGGGTAGGGTACGGATTTGTGAATTTTCCGTCCAAAATGTTGATTTAGTTGATTGTGGTTGTTGATTGTGAAATTTCCGTCCAAAATGTCAAATATCCACAATGTTCCTTCCAAAATGTTGATTTGGTTAATTGTTGATTTGGGAATTTTCCGTAGAAAAATGTCCAAAATCCGTCATTTCGGTGATTGTTGATTGTTATTGTGATTAGATTGCTTTAACTTGATTGGGTAAGGCACGTATTGTGAATTTTCCAGAAAAATGTTGATTTTGTGAGTTAAATTTTCCGGATTTGCCACCCGTGGGAAATGAAATGAATTCGTTAATTTTTTTTTGGCGGACCCTACCACAACGGTTTTTCCGTTAGAAACCGTCGTGATAGGCGGACCTACCACGACGGTTTTGAAAACCGTCGTGGTAGGTCCGCCTATCACGACGGTTTTTAACGTAGAATCGTCGTGGTTTGTTTTTAAATGTCCACATTTATGCCCTATTTTTTGCATATTCCACGACGGGTAAAAAATCATCGTGGAATCTAATGAAAGATTCCACGACCTTGGATTCCACGACGGTTAAAAACCGTCGTGGTATCCACATCTGTACTAGTGCATGCTGTAGGTGAGGTTTGTACTTATTTATCTTATGTGCTTTAAAACTTCCGGAGTTGTATCTCCCTACTATGCCAGTTTTGATAAATTGTCCTGATTTAACAATATCTCATTATTAGATAGAATCATAGTTATATTATTTTATTCATTTATTTATTATTTTATAAACTAAAATGAGCTTAATTACTTATATCATAATTAACCTTAACAATTAATAATATTAATCATATTAATTATTAAGTGTTAAATAAATTTCTACCGACTATTATTTAATTATATTAATTAATTTTTTTTAAATTTAATTGATTAACTTAAATAAATTAATTAATTAATTAGGTAGTAGTAATTATTACTTTATATAAATGAGTAATTATAAATAAATTATATAATTATAATTTACTTATTAATAATTATATTATTAACACTTTTAATATGTTACTTAAATATTTTTTCTCATATAATAATTAATAATTATTAATTCTAATATTAATAATTAATAATTTGATTAATCTAATAATTAATATTTGATTAATCTCTAGTTAATTATCCATAGTTATTTTGATGATTATATCAATGATTAATAATTAATTAATTAATCTTTAATTAATCATATATATAATTAGTAGTTATTCAACACAATAATCTTAATTATCAACTATTAACTCTTATAATTAATTAATTAATTATTAATTAGTTAATCAATTAATTACTTTATTAATTACATTTGGTTATGTATTTATTATTTAATTAATTAATCAATCAATCAATCAAGGTGACAATGAGTCACCTAAGTGTATACTTCTCTTCTATTTTTGAGCTTGTAAGGCCCAATCCCCTTAGTTATGATCATTTAGTTGAGCTAATGTAGTCTCTTGGTATATGCCCGGTAACCCTCTAGTATACTCCATCTTAGCCCATTTAAAACTTGTGATTCAACTTTATAAAGTTACGGTTTCTTCACATTATTTGATCATACACTTAATACTAACTCATTTCATAACGAAGTATGTTCATATGTTATGATTTACCCTTATGTCACATTTCAATGTTTAATCATTTTATCGGTGTAGGATTTTAACTTGTAATATTTATTTAGATTTGAGTATAATTCCATTTTGGACACTTGATAACTTGTTGAAAAGCTTGAAATATATAGTTTATGTCTTTATAGTTTGTTTTCCAAGATTTCAAGCATTTCATATATTAATGTAGACATTTTTCTAAGTGTCTTATGGTAAAATCTCAGTTTACCAGATTACATTATAATATTATGTGATTTATTAAAATTTATATACATATCCGTTTTTAAACCCATGATATCTCATTTTGAAGCTTGAGATGTCAACTTTACAGTGGTAAAGTTATTTCCTTTAGTGCTTGAGTGTTTCATACCATTAACTTAAGTTTTGTTACTGTTGGTCCCACATTTATACCACAAGTCCAGATACATGGGTAAGTTTAGAAAAATCATAACAATTCAATTACAACTCCAAATAAGGCAAAAGATATGTCATTAGAAAGCTTATAATGTATGTTTCATATAATTAGAAATATTTTTTTAAAACAATTATGGTTTACTAACTCAAAATATACAAAATCCATGGCTAGTATTGGGTTCAAGCAAAGACTTTGGGTTCGTAATCCAATATTGTAAAATTCACCAAAAACTGTACATTTATCCATTCAAGGCGTATGATACCTTGTTGGAAAGCTTAAAGAATCTAGTTTTTAGATCTATAAATTATAAACCAAAATTTTGAGGCTAAGGGTTTGGAGTACATAAAACCCGTGGCTAGAGTGTACCTCAGAGGTTCATTTTCTCTCTAGTTTTGTGTCACAACTTCAAATACACATAACTTTAGACATACAAAAGCAAATCAAGTGATTCCAAAGTCTAAAATGAAGCTTATCCTCTGTGAAATCTTATCATATAATTTATTTTTCATACCAAAGTTTCTAATGCATGTTATATTACCACAACAACTACAAGTTTTAACAAAGTTCGTAAATCATACTAAAATGCTTCATGGATCCTTTAAGATCTCGGACCTCCAACGTTATTCTCAAAACTTTTTCCTAGGTAAGAAGAAGTCTAACATTAAGATTCTAATTAAACATCATGCTTTAGGTCTCCAAAAATGACTAAAACCCAAAGAATACTACTAGGTTACCTCTAGTAAAACATCCTCTAACTTCGTTTCACACTTCCTCAAACTTGGTAACGGAGTTTCTTAGAAATTGAAAATGGAGGGAGGAGGGTGCTAGAAGGGTGTTAGAGATGGAGAATAGTGTTGGTGGTTGTTTTTTCTGTTTTGAGCTTGGTGGTGGCTAGAGAAACTAGGGTTTTTGAGCTTAACTTGTGTGAGAATAAAGTGAGGTGTTAGGGGCTTGTTTTTAACCAACTTTTACTTTAAGGGAGCTGTATTGTTTCTGAGCTTAACTTGTGTGAGAATAAAGTGAGGTGTTAGGGGCTTGTTTTCAACCAACTTTTACTTTAAGCGAGCTGTATTTTGAGGGGTAAAATTACAAAAATTTTGGTTGTTTCTCCCCTTCATTGCCGCCACCTAAGGGAGAGTGTTGGGGTGATAATTTGGTTCAGCAAAGTGGAGACAATGGGTCACTTTCACTTGTCTCTTGTTTGGGTCAACTTGCCAAAATAAACCATGCCATCTCTTACATGAGGTTGCATACATGCACCACTTTTCTTTTTTCTCATTTATTCAAATTTCTTCTTGCTTTTGACCAAAAAATCTGGATCCCCCCCTATGCCTTCTCATTTTTTATTTTGTTTTTCTTTCTTCCAATTTCCATCATTTTCCAAGGTTGTCATCCTTATTCTCATCCATTAGATCTTCCATCACACCAATCCTTACCTTAAGCTCTCATTGGTCACTTATCATCCAAAGCTTGACCATTGATTTGCCTAGAATTCTTTAACATAAAATCTACACCACTGATTTCAATCTTAAGCACAATTCTTGATAAATCTCCCACATTTGGATTTTTTAAGATCTTAATTATACATCTTCTATCCATGTGACACATTAATTTCCTAATCATATTCCCAAAACTTAACTATTGATATGATCAAAAATAAATATTACGATCATTAAATTGACCTACTAATAAAAATCGAGGGTTCTACCCAAAAAATTGATATTATCCCACTAATACGACATAATAAATTTTTCATATAAATTTATATGTCATTCAACTCATATTTTATGTATTTAAAATTTCTCATTTAAATAAAGAAACTCAACATTTTTACGACATCATCACACTGATGATACATATAAAATCATTTATGATTTTGAAATTTCATATTCATCAAAATAATTCATTAGAGAGATATTAATAAATGAAATCCATAATAATAGTTCATGAATCAAGTTTATGAATTTTTAGGACATCACAATTAGTGCAGGCATTTTTTCTAATAACTAATGACATTTTTGTTATGCTATCATTGCACTTACCGATATCATATTTGTTTGTTAACAGGAATGCTTGCTCGGGTTATTGAGTTCGAAAACTGTGATTTATGTCACTCATCAAGTTGAATTCTTACCCGCTGCTGATCTGATACTGGTAAGCAAGTAGTCGTAGGCTTTTATTTTCGATATAAAATACGTTTTTCTCTATTTTCTTCCATTTTTTGATGAACGCAAAATTGTTGTAAACTATTAGGTCATGAAAGATGGAAGGATTACCCAAGCTGGAAAGTACAATGAAATCCTGAATTCCGGGACTGATTTTATGGAACTTGTTGGTGCCCACAAGGAAGCATTGTCTACACTTAATTCTGTAGAATCCGGCTTAGTTGAAAAGACGTCTATTGATGAGACGGACGGAAATTCAGCAAGTACAAGTGAGGTTATGAAGAAAGAAGAAAACAGAGTTGGACAAGATGGTAAAACCGAAGATGCAGCCGGGTCAAAAGGGCAGCTTGTTCAAGAAGAAGAAAGGGAGAAGGGTAAAGTTGGTTTTTGGGTCTATTGGAAGTACATCACAACAGCATACGGAGGAGCTCTTGTGCCTCTTATAATTCTCGCGCAGATTCTATTTCAGCTTCTCCAAATCGGCAGCAACTATTGGATGGCTTGGGCAAGTCCTGTTTCAGAGGATGATGAGGCTGCTGTTGGAGGCACGACACTTATACTGGTATATGTTGCTTTGGCCATTGGGAGTTCATTTTGTGTCCTTGTGAGAGCTATGCTTCTCGTGACAGCCGGTTATAAGACTGCTACTTTACTCTTCAATAGAATGCATCAATGCATTTTCCGTGCTCCCATGTCGTTCTTTGATTCCACCCCGAGTGGAAGAATCCTCAATAGGGTAAGTGAAGAATATTTTCCTAGCCGTAGTTCTTGATTGGCTTATGTAGCAACGTGCTTTATTTTCTTCATTTTCTTGCAGGCTTCGACCGACCAAAGCGCTGTGGATATGACCATATTCTTTCAAGTTGCATCCTTTGCTTTCTCTATGATCCAGCTGTTTGGAATCATTGCGGTGATGTCCCAAGTTGCGTGGCAAGTCTTCATTGTATTTATCCCGGTTATTGCGACTTGTATCTGGTTTCAGGTATTCCTTTTGACCTTGTCAGGCTTTCTTAACAACAATGATGTTTGATATATTTTTATACCTTCATTCTTAGAAGTTTTTGGATGAAAACAGGCAAGAATGTTTTATCGATAATGACAATGCGAATGTACTAACAGCTTAAATGAGAAGAAAGTTCTTACTGTTTATATTTATGCAGCAATACTACATACCTTCAGCACGAGAACTGTCACGGTTGGTTGGTGTCTGCAAAGCTCCAGTTATACAGCATTTTTCAGAAACAATTTCGGGGGCAACAACCATAAGGAGCTTTGATGAAGAGTTGAGATTCCGGGAAACGAACATGAAATTGGCAGATGAATATTCCCGACCTAAGTTCCACATCGCCGCTGCAATGGAGTGGCTATGTTTTCGCTTGGATATGTTGTCAGCTATTACATTTGTCTTCTCTTTGGTTTTCCTGATCTCTGTTCCAGAGGGAGTCATTAATCCAGGCATTGCGGGCTTAGCAGTCACATATGGACTCAATCTAAATATGTTACAAGCTTGGGTTATTTGGAATCTTTGCAATATGGAGAACAAAATAATATCAGTGGAGAGAATGCTTCAATACACTAATATCCCAAGCGAGCCTCCTCTCGTGATAGAATCAAATCGGCCTGATAGTTCTTGGCCATCACGTGGAGAAATCAAAATTCGTGATCTACAGGTATTTTTCTTCTTGTTTCACACCAGGATATACATAAAAGGTTCTTCGAGTGTATGGTTTTGGTTTGTTCTTGTATAACTAATCTTGGATAAATTTTTAGGTTCGATATGCCCCACATATGCCACTTGTCTTGCGAGGTCTCACGTGCACTTTCCCCGGAGGAATGAAGACTGGCATTGTAGGGAGAACAGGCAGCGGAAAATCAACTCTCATACAGACACTTTTCCGTATTGTCGACCCTGCTGCCGGTCAGATTGTGATAGATGGCATCGACATATTGTCAATTGGCCTGCACGATTTGAGGTCAAGGCTGAGCATTATCCCCCAGGATCCAACGATGTTTGAAGGGACTGTAAGAAGCAACTTGGATCCTCTTGAAGAATACACAGATGACCAAATATGGGAGGTCGGTTTTCTTTTCTTTTCTTTCTATCTTTTTTTCCGCTCTGATTAATTCTCTTGTCAGTGCATAATCTGAATTCCTCTCTTGCATGGTTTAGGCTCTGGATAAGTGCCAACTTGGAGATGAAGTTAGGAAGAAGGAAGGAAAGCTGGACTCTGCAGGTTTGTTTAGCAGCTACTCCATAAAACATAAGCTGATTTTCTGATCACAGTTGGATTAATTGTCGCCCTTACGTAAATATGGATTTTGCAGTTGCTGAGAATGGAGAGAATTGGAGTATGGGACAGAGGCAACTTGTCTGCCTTGGCAGAGTTCTACTCAAGAAAAGCAAGGTTCTGGTGCTAGATGAAGCCACTGCATCCGTCGACACAGCTACCGACAATCTAATTCAGCAAACACTCCGACAACACTTTTCTGATTGCACGGTTATCACCATTGCTCATCGCATTACTTCTGTTCTTGACAGCGACATGGTTTTGCTTCTTAGTCACGGTAAGTATTTTACAACCCTTCAGTTACTACATTCCACTTCTTGCACTCTCCTGATCACCTTTTCTTGATTTTTCATGCAGGGCTTATCGAGGAATATGACTCTCCAGCAAGATTGCTGGAAAACAAGTCATCGTCTTTCGCACAGCTCGTGGCAGAGTACACCGTGAGATCAAATACACAATTTTGAAAAATTTTCTAAAAATAAGCAACTGGTTTGTTGAGAGAAGTTTCTTTGACAATGATGAAAAATTAAGTCGTGACGTGTTCGGAGTTGGATAAACAATTCTGTAGAATATTCAATTACAAAATGCATTTCTATCACAAAGTTGTACGCATACTCTAATCTTCTAAGTATCTTAGATGTTATTGTAATGTAGTTACATTTTATTTCAGTTACTATGCTTTGAGCAAGCGTTAAGGGGCTCAAATTTGGTCATTTTTTACTTTCTAACATGAGAGACCATGCAATGGTTTTAATGGGAGTTTTTGTTTTACTTTTCTAATTCATTTTCAATTTAATTTAGGGCATTTCTCCTCATCTAGTAACTTACTTATCGGGTCTATGCCGTGGAGGGATGACATTTTCCCACGATTCCCGCCTATAATATGGCGGGGATGACTAACGGAATTTTGGGCCGGGAATGGGGACAACGTCACTGACTTTAACTGCACGGCTTGAGTTTTCAACAAGACAAATATGTCATTAATAGTCTCCTATTAAAATTACCGTTACATAATCTGATAAGTGACTCAAAGTCAACAAATCTCAGATGCCTTGAATAGAAAATAAATGAGATTAAACAAAAAAGCCTAACTTTGTTTGACAGTCGGAGGAGGCTAGATGGTTGAGTATGAACTCCAACTTAGCAGCGAAGGACTCTGTTGGACACTCTGCACCGTCTTTGAGATTGTCGTCTCTGATCATCGGAAGTGTCTGGTTTTGGAGAAATGGTGTCGGTGTCGGGGTTTGGAGGGGATTTTCACATAATCTCTCAAAGAACCTGATATTCCAAATATTCAAATCCATGCTTGTCCCTGGCAAGATGCAACCATTCCAACACATCATTTGCAGTGTCATTCTTAATATTTTCTTTGAAACTGAGAAGGATAGAAAAATCACATGTTTAAATGCTGTGAAGTGGTTTTAGTTTTATTTGGTATGTACTTCCATATTGAAACTCAAACCACTTAGCAACAAAATTAAACGGAGAAATATATAGCAACTTTTCTGCTGATATAATAATAATAATAATAATAATAAGGCATAAGAGAGAAATAGCTTTTAACAAATAACCTAAATTTTTAAAAATTAATTAATAAGGCCATTTTTCTTAGAAATGTTTAGGGTCTGTTTGGTGAATGAGTTTGAGTTGAAAATTTTTGTTGAATTTTTAGAAAAGACAAACTTTTTCAAAAAAAGACAAAAATTGAGATAAAAATGTACATTTTAGTTTGAGGTGAGATTGATTACCAAAAAAATATTAATCAATATTCTTAAATGACCGGTCAATGATTGACCACATAATATTATTAATCTAGTAAATCAGTAATCGACCGTAGTCAATTATTGATTGATTACAACATAAATAGTTGAGTATTTAAGAGTAAATCTGAATTGTTTTCATTTTTATTTCAAAATTCTTATATTTTTGGTGGATATTTAAGAGTGACAAATTTATTCCTTAATTCTATATTTTAGGGACGGTTTTTTCTATATTCCTAAATAATGAATTAGTCTCTGTTATAAGGTGTAAAATTTCACTCCTTCCACTTTCAAATAAAAAAAAAAAGAAAAACAAAAAAGGCTAATATGCATTCACACAGCTTTTACGTCCGGTCTTCCTCTAACGACCAATTGATTGATAAAATATGTTAATATATAAAAAGTTGGAACACTTGTAATAAGTTGTTTGAACTTGACAATCTAAGGCATTGATTAATGAATGCGTGGAAAATTATATGTATTTTCTTCTAGCTGTTGAATGCGTGAAAAATATTTTACCGATATGTATTCGTTCCAAATAAATAAATTATAGCACTGATAATATCTATATGTTATAATAACCAAAAAAAAAACCTCAATAGTTTGTAAAATTTGTTAGGATAATTATTCACATCTATACCTTATGAACTTTACGATCATTTTTATTTTAAACTTTATTTCATAAATTATATGTATTTTCTTCTAGCTGTTGAATGCGTGATAAAATATTTTACCGATATGTATTCGTTCCAAATAAAAAAATTATAGCACTGATAATATCTATATGTTATAATAACCAAAAAAAAAAAAAAAAAACCTCAATAGTTTGTAAAATTTGTTAGGATAATTAATCACATCTATACCTTATGAACTTTACGATCATTTTTATTTTAAACTTTAATTCATAAATTCACGAGAAATAGATGAAAAAAATCTAATATGTTATTATTTATTTATTTTAGTTTTTGTTAATATATAATTTACTATATATTCCCATTTGGAACTCAATGGCTAAAACACAAATATCCCAAAGTTTTGCAAAATTATCGGTTTAATTTGTTTTCCATCCTTGCGCAATGGCTTGTGCTAATCTTATTAAAATGACTTTTGAAACTTTAACAGAACAAAGTCTTTATTGAGTAAAATAAATAAAAAGAGAAAAAAGCAAAAGAAAATTCAACTCGTGACGGATGACGATGGGTTTCTGAATATATATATAAATACCTATACCTATCTATGGGTGGAGAGAATTTTTGTTTTTGTTTTTGTTTTTTTTTTTTTTTCCATGTATATGTACATATGGACGTATCACAAAGATTGTAAAATGTACAAGTCAACACAATCTAAACGTAGCATTTTTTTTTTTTTAATAGCAGAAGAAATATCCTTGACATTTAAAGACAAATGATGACATACGCTAGAATTTTTATTTTTTTTATTTTTTTTCATACGTGTATATATTTGTATATACACGAGTTTCGCGCCTACTTCTTTTTCCCTCAATTTATATATATATATATATATATATATTTTTTTTTTTTCCTAACGTTCTTAAAATTTTTATTCTTTTCCTATGTTGACCGTCAAGTATATGCAACTTGCACATGTTCATGAAAAATATATATATATATATATATATGTTTTTATCAAACACATATCTTGCAGACAAACATAAACAAATACAAAATATAGAGAGTTTTTTTAACACGCCAGCTGATATGTTCTAAATTTCTGGACATTAATACAACAAGTCAATAGATTTTTTTTTTTTTGGTAAAATATGTAAATGGAGTCGTTTTTCACGTCATGGTCATGTTCTAATTGAATGTATTTCTTTGTTAAGTTTTGGTTTATAGCTTTTCAAAGAATAAAAATATATGGGAATAGAGCATCATGAAGGACAAAGGTACTGCAAATATTCTTCTATGGTGCGTACTGATGCAGATGTCCTCAAGCTTCAACTAGGAAAAAAACTCAAGGGGGTCAGATATTTGTCTAACTTGCAAGTAAAATTCCTATTAAAGAGTGGTTAGCAGGCATAATTTAGTAGTAATATTTCATATGATTTCATCAAAAAAGTTTAATGTTCGAATTCCCTAACTCTAAGTTCAAAAAAAAAAAAAAAAAAAAAAAAAAAAAAAACACTGAATCCTAATTAATAAGACCTAAACCTTCCATCTCAAATTATTGAGACTGGATATATAGGGGTATGCAACCAATACATTAATTGTAAATTTTGTGTTTCCTAATACCAATTATAAGAAGAGTACACACACGCACGTACGCGCGCATGCACACACACACATATATATATATATATGTATCAGCGTTGCATAGGAACAAGATCGAGACAAAAAGTTTTTAACATAGGTAGGGTAAAATACAAAAGCAAACCAAGGTCTTCCCGAATCTTATGTTATCTCATTCAAACAAGAATAAATATTCTAACAAACCTGCACTTTTTCGTTCCCAGGTTCAATTTTCCTTCAACACTTATCGAAATTTCATCGGCAGACAAAAACATACAAAGTGAACTCCATAAAAAGTAAAGACATTGCATCACTATAAAAATTTTAACACAATCTAAGTAACATGATACAAAATAAAAAAAATATAGAACTGACAAAATTTGATACATAACTGATATTTTTAAATAGAACCATAGCAACAAGGAGTTTTTCTTACCCTACCATTAAATTATCATAATTTTGTTGTTGAAAATCACACAAAATTTTGTTTGTTTATTTATTTATTTATTTATTTTGAGAATAGTCTTGTAGGGTATAAATCAAATTATCCAAAGGTGAACTAGTGGCTGGATCAAATCCTTCACAATGGAAATGCCCTCTTCTCCTAACCAACTAAAGACAAGCACCTACTGCTAAAAAAAAAATAAAAAATAAAAAATAAAAAAAGAAAACTATTTTCAAGTACTTGTGGCTTGAAGAAACGAGCCGTGGGCATTAAATTTTTATCCTGTTCTCTTATATTGTTATACATTAAGTCTATTATCATTCTCTAATCTACTTTTTTTCACCCTCTATTTTAAATCGCCCACTAGTTAAATTTTAAACTTTAATTATTGCTTATTACACCCCTCATATTATCCCAAAGATTGAATTGTTATTTTTATAATATGTTTTCACCCACCAATGAACATATATACATGTATATATATAATTATCGATTTTGTTTTTGTCACCCTCCTCCTTTTTTCTTTTTTCTTTTTTTTTTTTTCAATCTTACGTTCTCTTTTCTTTTCTTTTTTCTTTTTGAAATCCTTACGTCTGATCTTCTTTCTTTCTTTCTTTCTTTTCCTTCAAATCCCACGATTTTGTATCACATAATAAGATATGTATGTGAATCCTTAAGAAACACCCGGTTTACAAATTGATTTTATAAAAAAAAAAAAAAGAAAGAAACACTTGGTTAACAAATTTGAACCAAGTGTGTTTATGTATGTATACATATATGGGCCAACTCCATCTCTAAAACAAAGGATCTCGTCAATAGCATATGTGAAAATTTTGTATTGGTATTAATTGAATGGTTTTGTGGCAAAACCATCTTCTCGACTTCGCCATTTTGATCGTTTCAATGTGTAGCTATTTTAAACTTAAAAAAAAAAAAAAAAAAAAAAAAGGTATTAACGGAAGATTAACATGATTTAAAAAAAAATTAAGTGCCTCTAAAAAAAAATAAAAAATAAAAAAAAAAAACTAAGGATTTAAATACGCTTGTCCTCAAAAGTAATTTTACCTATGGGCAATAAGAATTAATAAAATTTATTAAATATATGACGGTGAGAAGAGTAGGCAGAGGGGAATAGACCTCACTTTTTTCCCCCCTTCATAAGTAGAAAGTTTATTTTAGAGAGAGAAAGAAAAGTCTTTAAAAACCAAAAATTATTGCTTGAAGTTCAATCCCCATAACAACAAGAAGTTTCACCTCCTGCGGTTATTGGATTGGGATTAGATTGTATACCTGCAAACAAGACTGCCATGGACAGATACCAGCTTTCCTTTCGAATATGGTTAGCAAGAGATTCATGGTGTACTTTCTCCGGGAAATGAATATATACCAGACTTGGAACGAGCTATCTCTATGCCCAAGAAAGACTTCAGAGTACCTAGGCTAGGTCTTTAACATCAAAGACCTTGTTTAGATGGTTCTTCAGCCCCCATAACCCATTCAAGTGGACTCCCTATCATCCCGTAAGGATGATTTCGTCAACATAAACTAGAAGAAGAATTTGACCTTATTCCCTTTTCTTGACAAACAGAGTGTGGTCGGCGTCACTTCTTTTTTCTTAAAAATAAAAAATAAAAAAAGAAACCTAGTTAATATAAAATCATTTTAAGGAGAAAGAGCAAAATATCATTTTTGCGAAGAGTAATAGTAAATTATAGTAGAAAATTTTAAACATAGCAATAATATTATAAATAGTATAATCAAATTTATGATCACATAAAAAAAAAAAGAAAAAAAAAAAAAGAAAACTCATATTCCTCTTCTTTCTCTCTAACATGAAACTATACACATAAATTTATTATTAAAAATTAACCGTGAGTCTGAAATTTTAAAAAAAATCCAAGGAGATCTAAGGATTTTCTAAAAATATATGCTGTAATTTATCATATTTTGAAAAGCATGTTATAATCTTCAAAGGTAACTATAAAATGAAATATGTTATTTGTTTCAATTTCCTACCATTTTAAAAGCTTTTCTATTGTAAGTTTGAAATATATATAGCATAGTCAGGCGATCATATCACATCTTTTTTTAATCTCCCTATTACAAGTTTACTTAAAAAAAAAAAAAAAAAAAAGCATTGCGAGGACTGTGAAAAGAAAGATTTACCAACAAAAAAAAGAAAAAAGAAAAAGGACAATTGCTCTATTTCACCATCACAATTGGCCGTGGGGTCCTTCCCATTTATTGGGATTGTTCCTCGTCCTTTCATTTGTCTGTTGATTAGCTTGTGATTGTCTTGTCATGCACTAATGTGCCCTTGATCATTCATGCACTCATGTGCCCTCCACTTGCGCCCTTACGTCCTCTCAATGGTTACTGTCCATGTGCTTGCATGCTCCATTATTCATGATTTTTGTCCCTGCTTTAACCTTATTTTTGTAATAAAATAGAATGAAATTGAAAAAAAAAAAAAAAAAAAAAAAAACTACAAAAAATTACCGTCAAAATTACAATCTCCTATCATAACTCCAACTTACGAAGGCATACTATGAAAATATAACGCTTTCTATTTAGTTACCTTCATTAGAAGTTTTGTGCTTATTTTAAAATAAGAAATCTCTTGATTTAAAGAAATGTATTAGTTTCATTATGTATTTGTAACTTGTATTTATTTAAGCTCACTCATAATACTCCTTTTTAATGATTCTTCTTCTCTAATCCGTGATTTTTAAGTAGAGCCTTTCATGCTGATCAAGTGTGCCGTTGAGGATTTTGTTTTCCATTTCTTTCTTTCTTTCTTTTTTCCCCCTAGCTGAAAAAGAAAAACACGTTAATTTGAAAGAGAACTAGCCTTTATCAAAAAGGCTTCTGTGATTTTGGTTGTCTTTTATTTATGTTCTATATGTAGAAAACCATTATTATAGTGTCTGATTGTCTTATCTCATTGAAATTCAAAAAGAGATTTACAAATTAATATTAGAATACCTCGCGAAAACATAACAATTTAGAATTACACATTACTAGTAATTATTATTTCAGTAATTCTCTATCTACCTAGAAATGCTACTGAAGTGATCATTGAGTATATTCATTCAAATAATGACTTCAGGATCCTGGGATAAATCGAAGGAATTCAATAAATTGAATCATTACTTTTGAAAAGAAAACCCTTCATGTTTGAAAGAAAAAAGATTTCTTGATGTACAAATGTAAAACCAATGTTTTTTTTTTCTGTTTTTATTTTGTTTTTGTTTTTTCAATTTTTCCTTCTCTGTTCTTTTTATTGTATTTCTTTTGTTTGGTTTATTGAGGCAGGATTCTAATTTTTTTTTTTTATTTTTTTCTTTACTCTTTAATAAATAGAGTTGTTTGAGTTTAATGGATGCCAAACTAATTTAAATGTATGAGGTAAATATATTAAATTCCTCTAATTCCTCTCTCTCTGCTTACATTTTAAAAAAAAAAAAGGGAATTTCCTTCATCATATAATTACTCCTCTAATTAGGCAATTACTTAAAAATATTTACGTAATATTAGCTGGTTGATCAGGATTCTGTATATTTGAGAAAATTTTTCTCATAAAAAAAAATTTGTTCTTACCGACAGAAAGATTTATAATTTGCAATACAAGTCTTTGAATTTATGTCGATTTTCTAAAGTTACAGAGACTTGTCTTGTTCGACGTACTGTGCAGTACATATGGAAATATCCATATCCCTCCACGCCACATGGTCCTGGCTTTTCATGCTGAAAATGTGGTTGAGGTTTTGGTTTGACATTTCTCTCTCTCTCTCTCTCTCTCTCTCTCTAAGGAATGGAAAAAATAAAAAATAAAAAAAATGGTTGAGGGTCTTGGTGGTTCAATGCACCGCCTTTCTTCAATGCAGCTTTCGCATGACATGCGACACGTAAAGGTTGATGAATAGGTTGGATTTAAAATATTTAAATTAAAAAAAGTCAAAAGACTTACGTGTAGTCCATAATGGATGCCCTCGTATTTCTCACTGCTAATACTATTAATTGCATGAATGTGTCTCGTACGTGTCTTTTCAGGGAAGGCCGTAAGTAGTTGATAAGTCAATTTCGAAAGTAGTTTTCCATCTCGATAATTTAATACTAGTTGATAAGTCAATTTCAAAAGTGGTTTTCCATCTCTATAATTTCCAGTATTAAATTACAGAGATGGAAAACCGTTTTCGAAATTGACTTATCAACTACTTACTGCCTTCCTTAGCGAGACATGTACGAGACACATTCATGCAATTAATAGTACGAGCGGGAATTACTAGGGCATCCATTATGGACCACACGTAAGTCTTTAGATTTTTTTTAATTTAATTTTTTTGATAAATTGTTTTGAACTATTAAAGGTTGTATCTTAATCTTTACATGCGTTTGATGAATAGGTTGGATTTAAAATATTTAAGTTAGAGTTGTTTGACTTTTTAAAAACTAGTTAAAATTTTCGTTTACTTCTCAGAAAAAGACAAAAACGAGTTAAGTTTTTTGAGTTGAAATTATTGCTCCAAACACCTCATTAATTAAAAAAAAAAACTCCCCCCAAAAAACCAAAAGGGAACAAAAGAATCCTTTTTACTGAAAAAACGTCACTTTTGGACGGAAATTACAATGTGAGCATCATGTAAAGTCAGTTTACAGTAGAAATATATAAACACCCTCTCTAACACAAAAACATAACAAAACAAAAAAAAAAAAAACACACACACACACACAATTCTTCCACTTTATCTCTCAACCACCATAATCAAGATAAAAAATAAACAAAGAAAACTAAAGTGGTATCCCTTTCGCAGCTCCACGAAGGTTATTTAGAAAAAACCAGGACCTAGCCAGCGAGCAGAATGAATATATGTGTGTGTGTGTATTTAGCAACAACAGTCATCAAAGGACAAACTTTGTACCTGTCTTCCCATGTTATAAATGACATCTAAAGTTATGTTAGTGATGAGCGATAAAAGGCAACGTCTAAACCCCGTAATCTATACCAAATTTTCTACTAGTGATCAACTTAGTGTCCGTTTGGTGGGATGTTTAAAGATAGTATTTTGAAGGTTGGAGATAAGTTGAGTTTTAAAAATGTTCGTTTGTGAAAATGAACTATTTAGAGTGAAAAAACGTAAAAACTTAAAATGTTTTTAGGGAAAAAAAAATCAATATAACTCTTGTTTCATTTTTTTCGAAATTCTATACGATTAGAAAGAAAAAAATCATTTCATATGGACTTGAAATAATAAAGTTATGAACTTTTAAAGTTTGAGTTTTACATTTCAAAAAAAAAAAAAAAATCGAGTTTATTGTAAACATTTTGAAAAAATGAATAGTAAAAAGTAGTTTTGAGTTTAAGAAAAAGACATATCTATATATATATATATTTGGAGATGTCCCCCCAAATTCCCAGTTATTCTTTGTTTTTTTTTTTTTTTAAGAAAGCTTCACCTCTCACGCTCAACATTAATACATATTTGAACGTGTTTTTGGAGCTGTTCTGCTTCTATCTATCTTAGTTGGTTAAACGTCATGCTCATAAAAAACCTAAAACGAAAAAAGTAATAAGCAAAAACTTTATTAAAAGAAAAAGAAATATAACTCAGGGGAAAAAAAAAGAAAAAGAAAAAGAAAACAGCCTATAGCATAGAGAAAGTGGAAAAAAGAAACCAATGAGAAATCATGACTATTTTTTTACTTTAAAATCTTTTCCTCTCCGACCCCTAAGTTGATAAGATGATGTGTTTTCTTGGATAACTTCGAAGTTTCTCTGTTCCATTTTTTTCTAAAATGTCGAGCTCCGCCAATGTATCCTAAATTCAGAAGTTACAATTTTTATTTCTTTTTTAGTAAGTGTGTGATTGTTAACCATTATAACAATATTTGCTAACCATAATGACAGTGTTTGCTTCAAGACTTTGATCTTCTAGAGTATTTGTATCTATATCATCTTTTATATTTGCCCAAGATTGTTTGGTAACATTCCTCTCATTAAGAGTTATAGGATGAAAGACTGTATAACTATATTAGAAGGACAAGTAAGTCTGGCCTTCCAAGTTAATACCTTCGGATTATGAAATTAAACTGCCACTTATTTCTTGTGGATCATTGCTTGGAGTAATGGAGCTATTTCTTCAAGATTTGGTTAAACGTACTTCTTATAATAGGAGGAAATTTAACATTTTTAGGTTAATGATCTAGATCATTTTGAAAATGTTTTTTTTTTTATTTTTTTTATTATGTATATACAAAATATAAATGAGAATGTTTTGTAAATGATAATGATTTGGAAATTGTGTTCGATTGTGTTTTAAGAGAGATTCAAATGAGCATAACAAAAAATAATTGTGTTTGGTATAGTTATGAAGATACTTGTCAGGTATAATTTTACTATTTATCTTAGTTCATACCTATTTCACTCACTTTATACCAGAACATAATACTAAAATACATTTGATTAGATAATTATTTCTTGTCGTTCCTATTTTCATCCATCTATATGGTTTAAAATCCTGAAACCGACACTAAATTCCACACACACATCCAGTTCCTCTTTATTTCATCCAGGAGTATAGAATGGTGGGGGTCATATATTTACACACACACATGTATCTATATATATGCTAATTCTTGCATCATGAATTTAGAAATAGTGTTTTATCAATTATGAATTAATATCCTCTTGTATAATATCCTCATTTTCAATTAATTTAAATATTAAAATTTCACTTTTACACGTTCAAAAACATAATAACGATGACAAAAAATAGAAATAGCGTTAGATATATATATAAAAATAGCATTAGAAATATCTTATGCATAGGAATATACATAAAAAATTATGCTAATTTCACACATTTTTAAAAAAAAATATATATATATAAATATGATTGGTATAGAAAAATGCATTAGAGATGGTCTTACAAAGAACAAATAGAATGAATCAAGCTATAAAATAGAATAAGTAGAACTCGAAAACCTCGTTCATGCATGTACTACTGTTTAGTGTGAGAGGTGAAGCTTTTCTATCCAAAAAAACAAAAACCAAAGAAGAAGTTGAGAGTGAAAGATAGGTGCGAAGTTTGTCCTTAATGGCTGTTTTTGCTAAAGATTACCTTTCTTTTTCATCATTTTGCTAAAGTTGAATGCGCAACAACGTTTTTCTGCTGCTAATATTCATGGAAGGCATGATCACTAGTCAATAATTTTTTAATAATTTAATTCCAAACCAATAATTTAGAAGACCTTTTTTTTTTTTTTTTTTTTTTTTTTTCCATCAAGAACTTTGATGCCCTTTGTTATTTGCCTAGCAACTGTCAAGCGACTTGTCATTTGCCATCTGTCCGAAGCAGAAAAATGACATGGACAAATGGAAAATGACAAGTGACTTGACATATACTAGGCAAATAATAAATTAATTGGAGCCCCTACGTCACAGTTCTTGATGGGAAGATGAAAGAAAAACAGGTAGTCTTCTCAAATTATACAAAGGTCCTGTTTGATAATCGGTGCTGTTTATATTTTTTTTGTCTTTATTTTTTTAAGTTATTATCTTTTTCTCAAAAAGTTTTTTATCTTTTTTCAAAAGTCAACAAATTTACTATTTAAACTTATCAATTTCAACTCAAACTTACACACCAAACACCCCCAAATTATACAAATTATACATCTATATATATAAATATATATATAGAAGGAAAGTATAATTTGAGTTAATAGTCAACTATCCAAATATTCTTGATTGGTGATAAACATGCCTTCCTTGAATAGCAATATATAGGCATTTCGCCCACTCAATTTTATTAAAATAATAGAAAAGAAAATAATTAAAAATTAAGACGTTCAACAACCAGAGAGAAAATATATAAAAATAAAAATCTTTAGCAACAACAGTCATCAAAGGACAAACTTTGTACCTATCTTCCCATGTTATAAATGACATCTAAAGCTATGTTAGTGATGACCAAATAAGAGACAATTTTTCAACTAGTGATCAACTTAGTGTCCGTTTGGTGGAATGTTAAAGATTAAATTTTGAAGGTTGGAAATGATTTGAATTTTAAATATATTATTTCATGAAATTAAATTGTTTGGAGTGAAAAAACGTAAGAACTTAAATTAATGTTTTAAGAAAAAAAAATTTAATATAGTTCTTTCGTTTTTATCGAAATTATATGCACATGAAATAATAAAGTTATAAACTATTAAAGTTTGAGTTTACTATAGACATTTGAAAAAATAAATAGTTAAAAGTAGTTTTAAGTTAAAGAAAAAGATTTTAAAAAATAATTAAATTGAGCATAACAAAAAATAATTGTGTTTTGGTATAGTTATGAAAGATATTTGTCCGGTGCAATTTTACTATTTTATCTTAGTTTATACCTTTTTCATTAACTTAAACCAGAACATAATACTAAATACATCCATCTATTATTTCTAAAATACATTTGAATAGATAATTATTTCTTGTCCTTCCTATTTTCATCCATCTATATGTTTTATTAAAATCCTGAAGCCAGCACTAAATTCCAAATTGCTTACCTGCCTCCATATCGAAATCCACGTTTCCTCTTCATTTCATCCAGGAGTATAGAATAGTGGGGTCATTTATTTACATGTTACACATGACAGATATATGTATATATATGCTAGTTCTTGCATCATGAATTTAGAAATAGTGTTTTATCAATTAATAATTTCATATCCTCTTGTATAAATTCCTAAATTATCTTTGTTCTCTCATATCTTTTTGAACTATGGATAAAAACAAACTTTTTAAGTAAGGTGTTTTTTTTCCTATTTGTCAAGGACAGTTGAGAAAACATTCTTTGTCAACTCTATTTACATATCTATATAGAGAAGGGTTATTATATGACACACTTCCCATTTAAAAATTATAATATTTTTTAATAATACTTATTTTTTGTAGCAATATCTAAATAATACCACGTAATAAGATCCTAAATAAGAAATTAAATGTAAATTAACTAGTTATTTTAAAAAATATATATTTTAAGTTTTTGTGTTTGAAAGATAACATGTACGTTTAAAGTTGTAACATTCTAAGAATTTGAGTGTAATATGTAACGTTAATTTTTTAACATATTCGTAGGATGCGTCTCTTAAACGGTAATCTTATAGGCCCAAGAGATGCAAATATATTTTTCTATACTTGTATAATTACTAATTGTTTTGGAACTTTATTACAGTATATTGTGTTTTATATATTTGTGTTTCATCACACACACGCACACTAAATCTCCTACTCCAATATTTTATTTGGAAACTTTTACACACACACGAAAATCTGCTACTCCAATATTTTAAATAGAATTTTCTTTTACACACACACGCGAAAATCTCCTACTCCAATATTTAAATACACATAACTTTTCAATTTCAGGAAAAAAAAAAAAAAAAAAAAACAGACTTTACTTTTACACACACACACGCGAAAGTTTCGTACTACTATATTTTAGTAGACTTTACTTTTACACGCCACCCTATCACACGATATCTCCTACTCGAATATTTTAAATAGAATTTACTTTTACACACAAATTCTAGTGATGATTTACGATTTGAATGGAGAGTCCGTTTATGCTAACCCACAAATATGCAACACTGATTCCTTCACAAATGTATCGATTTGGTTCCTTATTTTTATATCTCCAAATATTTTTTTTTGCTAAATGTGTACATATTATATTTCTTTTAAGAAATTGTTATAATATAAATCAAAAAGTGTAGCAAGATATTTTGGTCCGATCAACATCCCTTTAGTACTCTTTTTATTTTTCTATCTGTTAAATATTATAATTAAAAAAAATAAGAAGTTACAAAGAACTTCCAAATAGGGAAAATAAACAGCCATCAATGTGAAAACAAAGCCAAACACCTAACAATAAAATATAATGAAAACAGGAAGGTAGTTCCATGAAACCCTTTTCTTTTGAAAATAGGCTTCAAATTTGACTCGTTAAGAATTTTCCAGCAAAATATAGGAATAAGATTAAAAACCTTCCAAGTAAAATTTAATGGGAAAATCAAACATCGAAAAAGAGTACTCAATATTTGGTAATTAAAAGAAAAAACTTAAAACTCTGAAACCAGTAATAATTACCCAAATGGAAAAATGCGCTTTCGAAGTTAACTTATCAGCAAGGATGGAAATATCTATACGGAATATCGGTACTTAAATTTTATAGAAATATTGGCAGAAATGTCGTTATCAGTGGAAGTTTAATGCGCAAAATACAAAAATTCATTAATAATACTAATTTTTTATATAAACTTTATGAAACTCTAAAATAGTTAATAATAAACAAATTCAATGAAACTTTCAATTAAAATACTAGTATATGATAAATTTTCATGGTAAGAAGTTATCATAATACAACAAATGATAAGTATACGTTCACCAATTAAGTAAAACAATTAAGAAACAAAATAATATTAGTATCTTTATATTCATATTTTCACACATGATGAGAAAATATTAATATTAGAAGGAACTTTTAGGAAATTTAAAATTATCGCAATACTTTATTAGTGTAAACAATATCGATACCAATATATGACATTTGAGTATTTTTTTTTTATATAATAATTTTGGACATGATATATGTATGTCTCTCAATCTCTACTAACCATCTCTTCATGATATAAAAGCAATTGTAGGTGGATTGAAAAATTCATAAATTTTACTGTATTAAAAGATAAATAAAAATGGATATTAAAATTTGTATTTACGGATATTTTTTTATATTTCTAACAAAATTTTCGTCGATTTCTATGATATTTTATCATTTACTATTACATCTTTTACAGATATCAAAATTTTCGTAAAAAAAATCGATATTTATCAAAATTGAAAATTTCACAGATATTGTGCGTAAAGATACTACATCTCTATTTCTATGTCGATACTTCCAAAATACGAAAATTTCTGTGAAAATATTGATGAAAATGTCTATTTTTCAATCTTTTCTTATCAACTACTAACTGCCCTCCCCACAAATAAAGACGTGTAGTAGACACTCTAGGGCCTTTTAACTCTTTTTTTTTTTTTTTTTAATATTAATGTTTTTGATAAATTGTGTTGTTGGTCCTGAATTCATACGAAGTTGTGTTTTCATCCTTTATCTTTTTTTTAGCTAAAAATTCCCCCGAAACAACCAGGTATACAAAACGAATCCTTTTTCCAACAAACATTACTTTTAGTTAGGAAGGAAAATACGATGTCGGCATCATGTGAGATCAGTTTAAATTAAGCAAAAGACATAAACACTCTTAAACATAAAAGCCCAAAAACAAAAATAAAAACACAATTCTTCGTCTTAATCTCTCAACCCATAGTCATGGATAAAAAGGGGAAAAAAAAAATAAATTAAAAGCACACTACTCATTCCCAACATCAATATCCCTTATTGCAACTGAACAAAGGGGCTTTGGTGAGAAAACCTAGACCTTGGTGCCGGCAGAATATTAAATTTTTTTTATAAAGAAAATACAAAATATTAGCCCGTGTAAGATATTGATCAAGGATCAATAGGGTATTTTATTTTATTTTTAAAATTTTGGAAAAACGTTTGGTGTGTCTTCATTATTGTCTTAAAGTAATCCCCTTTTTTTTTTTTTTTTTTTTTTTTTCTTTTTTTAACAAATCACATGAGGGAAAAGGTAATGACATTAAAGTTAGGTACTGCCATGTATCTTTAGAAATGTACTATATATAATGGCCTGGAAATAGAAGTATATCACAAAAGCAAGAAGTAGCAAATCAAGAAAGAAATTCCGTATGGCTTCTACACCTGGAATCCTCACTGATTGGCCTTGGAAGCCTCTAGGAAACTTTAAGGTTCCATTTTCGCTACATCCTCTCTCTCCACTTTTCTCTCTCTAAATCTCTTTCCTCTAGTATTCTATACACATACATACATATATATATATATATATATAAATCAATATATGCACATAAATTTTACCATAAAGAGTAAGAATGTGGGAAGGTACGTAGTTTAGTTACATATAGTACTTACAGTTTGTTAACAAAAAGAAATGAATACACTCGGATATCGAACTTGAGAGTTCTTACCTAAACTTATTCCAACTCAGCCGTTGACTCTAACAATAGATTATATAAAAGAAAATGGTTATAGATAGATACATTTTACTGTCATCTTCATATTAATGTTGGTTATTCGCTAACATTATAGTTTTGTTGTGGGATTGCCATTGCAGTACGTGATCTTGGTTCCTTGGATAATAAAGAGCGCACACTCATTTTGTTCAAGGATGGAGAAGAGAGAAATCTTACTTACTTTCTCGTTTTCCCGTTTATGCTGTTGAGAATGCTTCACAACCAGATCTGGATCACTCTCTCTCGTTATCTTTGCGCCCGAGGCAATAACCGAATTCTAGACAAGGGTATTGAATTTGACCAAGTTGACAGGGAAAGAAATTGGTCAGTACCATAGAAAATATACAAATTATATTAACTTACATAATTTTACAATAACACTAATTTTATCATTCTTTTCCGAATCAAGTTTTTGAAGTTTGAGGTTTTAATGAGATGTCTCTCTTGGTGTTTAGTGATCTAATTTGGATCATAATTTACAATTCAATTTTTATCTTTTTTTGATATGCCAATCTCAGGTTTACTATTCACATAATTTTTAAAAGTCCATAACTTTGTATATATAATTTCAAATGAGATGATTTTAAAAAAAAAAATTACATAGAATTTCGAGACAGACGAAACAAGCTCCATATAGATTTTTTTTCCAAGCACATTTGAAGTTTTTTCATTTTTCAACTCTAGCAATTCAAATACCTCACTAAACACATAATTTAATTCAAACATAATACTACAATCCAATACTTAGCACCAAACGCATTAATGTACAAATCAGTTATTTTCAATCCTTTCTGTTAGGAAGTTTTCATGTTCTGTTTACGCCTTCGGTCTGAACATTAATTTCTCGCACTCACTTTTCTGCACAATATTGTTGAGTGTGGAGTTCGGCAGAAGATAAGGTGGTTATTAGTGAGTCCCAACCTAATTAGAACGTGTTAATTTTTCAATATACAAGTTATTCCTTCTCGGCGTTTACATTGAAAAACAAATAAATCTCTCTCTCTCTCTCTCTCTCTTTTTATTTGACAGGGATGACCAAATATTGTTAAATGCAATCGCGTTCTACATATTTGGCGATCTAATGCCAAAAGAATCGAATCTGCCGATTTGGAGGACGAATGGCGTAATTATAACAATAATTCTACATTGTAGTGCAGTGGAGTTTCTTTATTATTGGCTTCATAGAGCACTTCACCACCATTTCCTCTACTCACGCTACCATTCCCATCACCATTCCTCCATTGTCACTGAGCCCATTTCTGGTGAGCTTGACCTACAAAATTCTTCATATATATTGTGTTTTAAAAGAGTAGCCCCTCTATTAGCATTCCGTAAAAAAATTAGATAGAAATTGAATACGTTCTGATCACATGAGCTTTAATTGTAGGTAAAATCGTGATTAAACATTTCTCAATTGTAGCTCTAATTGTTTTTTTTTATATTTGTGTTTCCGCATGCCTATTTGTTTTGTCTGTATATTTCATTGTGTTTATAAATAATTTACATAATAGTTAATTCTCAATAGTTTCCTGAACTAGATTGTCACCATCTAAAGAATTTATCACATACTAAATCCACTACTCAATTATATGTTACTGAAAGAAGTAATTATCAGTTTTCAAAAAATATATAGAGTAATAGCAAGTTTTAAAATATTTCGAATAAATAATAAATTTATCAGGTAAATGATCTATTTGTGTCCTTTAAATATAATATTTACATATTAAATATGCTATTTATCTAGAAAATTTTCCATTTACCTTGAATATTTTTATATACTTCAAATATTTTAAAACCTTACAATTTATTTCAATTATTTTTGTAAAAATGCAATTTATTATAATTTTCCTATATAAAAAAAAAACACTAATCCGCTAATTTCTGATAGTAATCGGTAGTAAAATATTGAGATAAGAGTGAAAATATATAATTTAGTTTTAATGTCATTTGAAATTATACTGTTTTTCATTATCCTAAAACCTAAACAAAATTAATGACACGGTGTTTTTTGTTGTGTGTTTTTCTATTGCAGCTGTGATTCATCCATTCGCGGAGCTCGTTGCATACTTTATTCTCTTTGCAATTCCCTTATTGATAACAGTGCATACCAGAACTGCATCCATGGCATCGGTTTTTGGTTATGTCATTTATATAGACTTCATGAACAATTTAGGTCATTGTAATTTTGAGCTAATTCCCAAATGGCTCTTTTCCATGTTACCCCCTCTCAAGTACTTTATCTATTCGCCATCGTAAGCCCCTTAGCCCTATACTTTCAAATATATATATGCATATGTATTATTATATTTAACGTATTACACTTATATATAACTTTTGTACATTATACTGCAGGTATCACTCGTTGCATCATACTCAATTCCGAACTAATTACTCTTTATTTATGCCACTCTATGACTACATATATGATAAGATGGATAAATCTTCAGATTCTCTATATGAATTGTCACTCAAAAGAGGAAAAGAATCACCAAATATCGTGTATCTGGTGCATCTAATGACGCCGAGGTCTATTTACCATCTAGGACTAGGGTTTGCTGGTTTGGCCTCCAAGCCCTACGTCTCAAAATGGTACTTAAGGTTAATGTGGCCAGTGACGACATTGCTGTCAATGATACTATCTTGGAAACATGGTCATCCTTTCGTGGTCGAGAGGAATCACTTTGATAAGTTAAGCATACAAACTTGGGCTATACCAAAATACAAAACACAAGTAAGTTTTATTTTCTAAACCCTAGACTTTAGAAGCTTTAATTACAAATAATGATATACACTGGTATAAAAATTGGTTATTTCGTGATGACTTTCAACCGAACTTTTTTTTTTTTTAACCAAATCTTTTTTGTGTTACTAAATGCTTCATTTAGTCTCAGCTCAACGCAACTAATTATTGATGGCACGATAATTTAATTTTTTTTACTAAAATTTTCTGTGACAGGAATATGTTTTTATTTCCTATTGTTTTATTTATTTATTTATTTATTTGTACATGATCCCTACTTGCAGTTATTTATTTTTTCACATGCATCTTTCAGTATTTGCAATTGAAAAATTCATCTATCGACCGCTTGATTGAGGAAGCTGTACTTGATGCGGAGGAGAACAACGTTGAAGTCTTAAGTTTGGGTCTTTTGAATCAGGTGAGTTTTAGTTCTATCGCAAATAAATTAACACCTATAAGGATGGTCCAAAGTCAATGGTTTGAATCTTACACATTAATTGCAACATTGGATTTTTCATGTCAAATTAGTCTGTGAGAAACTTTAATTATTGATTATGCACTCTTTTTTCTTTTCTCAGATTTTTCCATTGGATTCTATTAGTAGAAGATCATTTATTTATTTAAATTTTTTTTTTTTCTTTTTGAAAAGGCTCTTTCATTACTTTTATTAAGAGAATATATCATATTTTTTTCCGGTTATTTTCGATTGCCTTTCTTATTGCTAAATTCAGTTTCATGTAAAATATTCAGAGTGAGGAAATGAATGCATATGGTGAGGTTTATGTCAAAAGGCATCCAGAGTTAAAGATGAAGATTGTTGATGGGAGTAGCCTCGCAACGGCTCTAGTACTAAACACCATTCCAAAAGGGACAACCCAAGTGCTTCTCAGAGGCAAACTTACTAAGGTTACTTATGCTATTGTTTCTTCTTTGTGCCAGAAAGGTGTCCAGGTATATATCTTGTACTATGAAACATATTTACATAGCACAAATCGAAATCGTATTTTATTTTAAACACGTTTTATTTTTTTGTGCAATTAAATTATATTTCAGGTATCAACACTGCATATGGATGAGTATGGGAAACTTGTCAAATCTTTAACCGATGTCAAGTCTGCGAGTAATAATTTGCTTCTCTCAAATTGTTACTCACAAAAGGTAATTATTATACCTGTTTGGATCATGTGTTGCCTTTAAATATTCATTCAACAAATTGAATATTTGTTTTCAAATGTAGAATTTAAATTGCGTATTCGAATTCAAACGTGTGTTTTGATAGTTTTTGTTAAAGGTAACTGTGAATAATGTAACATAGAAAAATGAGTGTGCTACAAATTTTTAAAAGTAAAAAATTTGGATTTGAATTTGAGTTGAATTATTGTGATATAGTGAAAATATTTCAATGCACTTGAATGTTTGACATTTATAAACCAAGTACACATTATGTTAGACTTAAATAATTACTATTAGAGATAGTTATCCAATAAACGGATTTTCTCCATATGTTTGATTGCCTTTTGTTCCCTATAAATTCTCCTTTTGTATAGCTAAATTCTCTTTTATATTGGTTATTCATTTAATATATGACTAACTAGTTCTTAATATTTATAAATTACGCGATTTGAGATTATTTATTATGTAACAACTATAGAGTAGTAAACTAACGTTAGTAATTTAGCATTTACAGAGAGAAATGAAATAAAAATATTTCCAAACATTTTTAAAATGGTATTCTAACACATGGAAATTATTTTCCAATCAATTAATATTTATGAGTAGATCTGGTTAGTGGGAGATGGGATAACAGAAGAAGAGCAGTTAAAAGCTTCAGAAGGAACAATTTTCATTCCCTTCTCTCAATTCCCAATCAAAAAATTACGAAAAGACTGCTTCTACCACCACACACCAGCCATGTCAATTCCTAAATCCTTTAGGAATGTCCACTCTTGTGAGGTAAGCTAATATGTCATTATTTATTTTCTTTCATTAATTCTTATACATTTAGGTCTAAATTAACCAAAAAAACAAAAAAACGAAAAAATAAAATAAAATTGTATGGCAGAACTGGTTGCCAAGAAGGGTGATGAGTGCGTGGCGTATAGCCGGAACAGTGCACGCCTTAGAAGGTTGGAATGAACACGAGTGCGGCAATAGTATTACCGACATCATCAACAATATGAACAAAGTTTGGGAAGCAACCCTTCGCCATGGATTTAAGCCCCTAAGCATGTGTTCCTAAACGGAATATTGATTGAAATATGTTATATTTTAATTTGAGTAATGTATTAAATAATGTCTTTTGGACTAGAAAACTTGCAATTTATTCCTTTCTTTAAACTTTGCCGGGATGTTCTGGGGATCATTGATATAAGTTATTCCCTCTCACTATTTATTAAAGAAAATATTATGAGTGGTTTGGTATTTATATGATTTCCCATGATAGTTCTGTATGTGTTTATTTTTGTCAATAATTAATTCGTTATACAAGCATTTAAACCCATGCAACATAAATATGTTTCCTAATGTGATGCTTCCGAATGGGGCTGGAACTAGTTCATTCACTTATGATCTGAATCTTTTATGGGCAACTTTCTAAAACATATAGAGAAAATTCGATGGAAAGCTTATACATTTTAGACCTTTTTATAATACTGAGACACCAGATTTTCGGTGGGTATTCTGAAGTTTGGAAGGCGTCAATGTAGGACACACGCACACACAAATATTTTGGATCGATGGTCCGTGATTTGTACCCATACGTGATTTATACATTATTTCAATCTCCTCAACGAGCATAATAGGAATCCGCCTTGATTCATCACTAATATAAAGCGGGTCCCACTCAAAATCAAGCCTCAAAATGGTAACTCAAAATGTGCATCGAGAGCCATTTTCCAACATTAGGATCAATGTGATGCTGGAGAGCACAACACTGGAATGTTTGATTGGAAGGTCTACTTGATTCATCTTTAGAATTATACACCGCTTTACATCATCTGAAATTTTGTTGTCGTCATAAGTTGAGTGTTGTTATAGCATTTCTATTGTTTGGACTGACAAAGTTGTGCAGAGGCGATGAAGGACTTGAGTGGGATATCATCACGAATTAAATTTCCGCATTAAGATTTCTTAAATTATTTTATATCGACTATATTTATAACTATGTTCCAATGTTTTGGTACTACTGAACTAGTATGAGTATTTTACGGAAAAAAGACTTTAGACTCGTTTTTTTTAATTTACATGAAGTTATAGCTTTTTTAAATATTATCTAAATACGAATTTGAATAGAAAATTTATTAGCTAGAGGTTTTCAATTTCCTCAATTAAAAATTTTAGTAATTCTAACTTTTGTAGTACGAATATGTTTTTAAAAAAAATTATGTATTTTTAGAACCCAACATAAATAAGTGTTAAAACTAAATTAAATAAGAATGAGTAAGCTAGTTAACGGTCTGAAAAATCGGGTTGTTATAATTGGTATAAGAACCAAACATTATCCGCAACATAACTATTTCCTTTCTCTTGTGGCAGGAAGATGCATGAAAAGTAGTGTTGATGATCAAATTGGCATGGATTGAGGCATGACTCTGGTGAAGCCGCTATCTTTTCGTTTAGTTAATTTCTTGTTCCATAAATCTGTGTTAAGAAAGTTAAATAAACTGTAATCCTTATTGAGGATTCGATCATAGGAAATCTGATGTAATGGAGTTTGTATTTTAGTTCTTGTTCAATTGAATTCTCATCGATGCTTTTGTTTGCATTTCGCGCACTTTGGTGTGTTTTTTTCAATATATTTGAACTAAAAGAATATCTGTTTTCTCATAATTGTCACTATGAAGACATTATATATGTGAGTTCATTGTCTTTAGCTTCATGCATTCAGATTTCATTTCATATGCATATAAGAACTTGTCATTATTTTGGTAAAAACATATGCAAAAAAAGAATTAAAGAATTTTCCTCCACAAAGATATAAGAAATTTTTTTTTTTTCTTTTAAAAATAGAGAATGATTATGAATATGGATTGTATAAACGCTGTAAAAGGCCTTCATATATGGAGCTCTGGTATTCTTCAATCCAATTGCTCAAACACAGGACATGTCATGTAGGCGTATTCCTTTTTGTTTTTTAAGCTTAAACAAATGATTAACTTTTGAAAAATTGAGTTGGATGGCATATTTTGTTCACCTAATCTAATAGTGACTGAACTTTTATTTATTAAGCAAAATAACCATTTGTCTTTTTTATTTTTTTTATTTGATCAATCTGTGATTGACTTGAAAATTGGTAATTTATGTTATGATCAATTAATAGTTGACTACTATTATTTACTGATTTACCAAATCAACAATATTAAATTTCAATCACTAATTAACTAATAATTAATTAGCCCAATTTGATTAAATCAACTTTAGCCTTATTTGGTAAACATCTTAGATTCCCTTTTTTTGTTTCCTTTTTGTAATTTCATTATTTATTAATTCTCTATTCTTTATAAAGAGTAAAATTATCTTTATAATTACTCTTTTAGACGTTTATGTAAATAAATAAATAATATAAACATATTTCAAATCATCTCCAATTTGAATATCTATGTAAATAACCATAATAATAACGTACATATAAATGTATACATATATATGTGTGTGAATGACATACATGAAAACACCACAAGCCAGGCCCATTGGGCCCTGCTGTGGGCTGAAAGCCCACGGCCAGGGGAAGCCTAACAGGCTGGCCGTGTGGCATCAGCCGAAAAAGGTAGAGAGAGCAAATAAGTAAATAAATAAAAAATAAATTAAATATATTACTTAATGGAGAATCTTTTGACATGGAGATTATTGAGAAAAGTAAACACACCAAATAAATAAATAAATAAATAAATAACTTTAACCACTCTTTTACATTACCCATTTTAAGAAAATGAACCATCACCTGAATTGTAACAATAGAGCCTTAAAAATATGAAAAACTCTTCATTTTCTACCACTAGCTTCAGCTGATAACAATAACCTTAAAAATAATAATTTTTTCAAAATTTTAACCCAATTTTAACCGTCTATAAAGGAGTGTGGTAATATGAACACCACTCTCTTTTCACTAAAAGAAAGCTTTTTCTCTTCCCAAACACATTGAATCCGAATTTTAACAAGCAAAAACACCAAGAAATCTCTTCCATAACCTTTCTTCTCAACTTTCAAATCATTAAGCTTCAAGAGAAGATCGTCACCTCATCGGTTTTCGAGGTAAAACACTAGAATACCACTAGTTTTCAAGATAAAAGTTTTAGTTTTTAAACTTGTGATGAAATATGTTTATTTTCCAACTTCTAGTTCCTCATCACAAGAGTTCAAGAAAGCCTCCAAGCCCTTAAAAGAGCCACAAACTCCATCAACAACACTAAGGTATACGTTTTTCCACAAACTAGCAAGTTTTAAAAGTTTTGATGGTTTTCTTGAAAAATGACCATGAAGAAAATAAAAATCTTGGCATGATGATAAAAATAAAAACATGGTCTTGTTGCTTTGTTACTATTATTGTGACATATGTGTTTAATGAGATTAAAATGGTTTAACTTATCACAAAATGAAAAGTTTTGATGAGAATATGATTTTCGTGAATTTCTTGACTATGTGGTATGAAATATGTGTTATGGCATGAAAATATTTGGGTATGACATATTAATTTGCTGTGAATATTCTATATTGACAAATTGGAATTGGAGAAAGGATTTTTAAGGCTCAAATAATGATAGAATGAAGTTGAAGTTCATATATATAGAAAAATATTCTTTTGGCATAATACAAAATAAATATGAAAATTATATTTTTAGTGAGAATTTCACTAAACTCATGAAGGACAGAATGTTTCTCTCAGGAAAAGCTATCAATTAATGTAACCTCTGGTCAAAAATTATTAAGTTGGAAAATTATTGTTTTTACCCTCGGAGGGTAAAATGGTATTTTTCACAAGGCTAGGAATGTCGGTTGAATCCGAGACTTCACAGTCGAGACTAAGGGAATAAAATATGCTATATGTTAAATTTTCATGAGAAATGGGCATAAAATGACGCAAAATACCATTTAGGGGTCAAAATGTAAATATAAAAAGTTCAAGGGTAAAAAGTGAAATATATGAAATATATTATTTTTTAGTTTAGAATCTGTAAGAGGGATCTTTAAGGGTTTCTCAAGTGAAGAACGTTTTGGAGTGCTTAATGGGAACTAGTTAATACATTTTAGGGGCTAAAATATTAAAATAATTAAAAAGGGGGTCAACTTTTAAAATTGGCAAACCTGACATGAAGGCAGTGATTTTCCTAATTTAAAGACAGTGTGCTAACCCTATTAAGTTGGGTATTTAATATGGTTAAGTTTTGGTTTAATATTGGGCCATTAAAAGTAAGGGACTTAAATGTAAAGAATTTTGGTAAGTGTGGTTGAAAATGTAAATAAGGTATAATAGTTTGGACAGTTTTTAATGCTGCTAACATGGTATTGAGGCCTTGAGAGGTGTCAAGTTTAAATAAGCCTTATTGAATCTGATGGTAGAATAAAATACAAAATCTTAATTAATGGACTAATGTATTCAAAATAAAATAATGGCTAGTTAGGCCCAATTCAATTTCCATAAAAACTAGAGAGGTTCAATGGGTAGGTATTAACCTTGGTTTGCCATGGTCATTTAATGGGTTCAATGAAAGATAAAATATAATAGATATTAATGAATAAAATAAGTAATCATTTAATTAATTAATCATTATAATAATAATTAATCATTTAATAATTTTTATTATTTCAAGGAAATTCAAGAGAAATTAATTTAATTTTATCTCTCAACTAATTAATAATTAATTAATTATCTACAAATTAACATTAAATTTTAGTAATTAATTATTTTTTTACTAATTGATAATTAATTAATTAAGGATTGATATTTTTTAAAATTAAAAATGCTATTTAATTAATTATTAATTAATAATGTTACTTAATTAATTATTAATCAAGTTAATTAATAATTAATTTAGTAAATAATGATTTAAATATAAGCAAGTTAAGGTTTAATATCCTAACAATCATCAAGTGAGGAATGTAATAATTAAGTAATCAATTTATGAAAAAATTATTTTCCTTAGTGATTAAAATATGTAAATAAAAAAAAGATATAATTAATAATTAATCTTAAAAAGAATTAATTATTAACTAGAAGCAAGAAATTTTATAAGACACTTGCTAAGAACAAAGAATAATTTTAAGAATCCACTTTAACCGTTGGGGGATCAGTTTAAATTAGTACACCGAAAAGACAAAAAGGTTGAGCCAGACACGAATCACGAGAAACTTCAACTTCAAGATTCTCTGTAAGTACAGGCCTCACCTACAGTGTGGATTGTACGTTGTTATATTTGATGTGTATTATGTACTTACGTTATTGTTATGCTATGTTGTCATGATTTATGTTTATCTATACGATTTATAAGACATGTCATATTTCGTATTCATTCTATGAATTAAGGACTTATGATTGAGTAATAAGTGAAAGACTAAGATGTGTCGTACCAACCTCTAATAGAGAAAGGACTTCATGAATTATTTTAAGTATGACCTTGGGTGTTAACGGTTGGGTCACTCCCCAGTCTTCCTTAAATAAGGTCGCACCCACCCGGTACGTACATAAAGGCCCAGAAGTATGTTAATAATAAGTATGCCAATGTGATGTCCTAGAAATTCATAAGCTTGATTCATGAATTATTATTATAGATTTCCTTTATTAACATACTTCTAATAAATTATTTTGATAAATATCAAATTTCAATATCATGAATTATAGTATATGTATCATTAGTGTGATGATGTCAATGATTTCACAATGTCGAATTTCTCTATTTAAATGAGAAATTTTAAATACATAAAAGATGAGTTGAACGACATATAAATTTATACGAAAAATTTATTATGTCGTATTAGAGGAATAATGTTAATTTTTGGGAAGAACCCCAATTTTTATTAGTAGATCAATTTAATGATCTTAGTATTTATTTTTTATCATGTCAATAGTTAAGTTTTGAGAGCATGATTGGGAAATTAATGTGTCACATAGATAGAAGATGAATATTAGTATTTACTCTTAGAAAATCCAAAGGTGGAAGATTGATCAAGAATTATGCTTGATTTGAAATCAATGGTGTAGATTTTATGTTAAGGAATCCTAGGCAAATCAATGGCCAAACTTTGGATGATAAGTGACCAATGAGAGCTTAAGGTAAAGATTGGTGTGATGAAAAATCCAATGGATGAGAATAAGGATGACAACCTTGGATCAATGGTGGAAATTGGAAGAAAGAAAAACAAAAAAAAAAAAATTTGAGAAAGCTAGAGGGATCCGGATTTTTGGTTCAAGAAACAAGAAGAAATTTGAACAAATGAGAAGAAAGGAAAGTGGTGCATGCATGCAACCTCGTGTAAGAGATGGCATGGTTTATTTTGGCAAGTTGACCCAAGGAACAGACAAGTGAAAGTAACCCCTTGTCTCCACTTTGTTGAACAAAATTTTCACCCCAAAAACCCTCCCTTGAAGTGGCGGCAATGAAGGAAGAAATCAACCTAAAATTTTCCAATTCTTCCCCTCAAAAGACAGCTCCTCTTAAGGTAAAAGTTGGCTGAAATAAACCCCTAACACTTCATTTTGTTGTCACACAAGTTAAGCTCAAAAACCCTAACTTCTCTAGCCACCACCAAGCTCAAAACAAAAACAAGAACCACCAACACTATTCTCCATCTCCAACACCTCTAGCACCCCCTCCATCCATTTTCAAGCTCTAAGAAACCCCGTCACCGAGATCGAAGAATTGTGAGACAGAGTTAGAGGACGTTTTACTAAAGGTAACCTAGTGGTATCCTTTGTGTTTTAGTCATTTTTGGAGAACTAAAGCATGATGTTTAGTTATGATCTTAATGTTATACTTCTTTTTACCTAGGAAAAAGTTGTGAGAAGAATTTTGGAGATCCGAGATCTTAAAGGATCCACAGAGCATTTCGGTAAGATCTAAGAACTTTGTTAGAGTTTGTGGTTGTTGTGGTGATATAGCATGCATTGGAAACATTGGTATGAAAAATAAATTATATATTAAGATTCTACAGAGGATAAGCTTCTTTTAGGCTTCGGAATCACTTGATTTGCTTTAATATATCTAGAGTTATGTGCATTTGAAGTTGTGACACAAAACTAGGGAGAAAATGGATCTCTGGGGTACAGACCAGCCACAGGTTTATTGTACTCCGAACCCTTTAGACTCAAAATTTTGGATTATAAGTTAGAGAACTAAAAACTAGATTCTTTAAGCTTTCCAACAAGGTATTATACGCCTTGAACGGATATATGTGCAAATTTTGGGTGAATTTTACAAGTTTGGACTACGAACCGAAAATCCTTGTTGGAACCCTGTTCTAGCTACGATTTTTGTAAATTTTGAGTTCGTAAACCATAACTTTTTATAAAACTGTTTTTATCATACAAAATAAACATTATAAGATTTCCAATGAAGTATCTTTTGCCTTATTTGGACTTATAAGTAAATTATTATGATTTTTCTAAACTTACCCATGAATATGGACTTGTGGTTCAAATATAGAACCCACAGTAACAAAAGCTAAGTTAATGGTATGAAACACTCAAGCAACAAAAGAAATAACTTTACCGGTGTAAAGTAGACATCTCAAGCTTCAAAATGAGATATCATATATTTAAATCGGGTATGTACATAAATTTTAATAAATCACATAATATTGTATTATAATATGATAAACTGAGATTTTACCATAAGACACTTAGAAAAACGTTCACATTAATGTTTGAAATGCTTGAAATCTTGGAAAAAAAAATTATAAAGACAGAAACTAGATGTTTCAAGCTTTCCAACAAGTCATCAAGTGTCCAAAAGGGAATTATACTCAAATCTAAATAAATCTTACAAGTTAAAATCCCACACCGATAAATCGATCAAACATTAAAATGTGACATAAGGGCAAGTCATATCATATGAACATATTTAGTTATAAAATGAGTTGATTTTAAGTGTATGATCAAATAATGTGAAAAACTCTAACCTTATAAAATTAAATCACAAGTTTTAATGGGCTAAGATAAAGTACACTAGAGGGTTATTGGGCACATACCAAGAGATTACCTTAGTCCAACTAAATGAACATAACTAAGGGAATTGGACTAGCCCAATAATAGAAGAGATGTATACACTTAGGTGACTCCTTGTCACCTTGATTGATTAATTAATTAATTACTTAATTAATTAATTAAATAATCAATACGTAACCAAATATAATTAATAAAGTAATTAATTAATTGATTAATAATTAATTAATTAACTATAAGAGTTAGAAGACGATAATCAAGATTATTATGTTGAATAACTACATAATTATAATACATGATTAATTAAAGATTAATTAATCATTAATTATTAATCATTGATATAATCATCAAAATAATTATGGATTATTAACTAGAGATTAATCAAACATTAATTATTAGGTTCATCAAATTATTAATTATTACCATTAGAATTAATAATTAATAATTATTATAGGAGAAAGAATATTTAAGTAACATAATTAAATTATTAACAATATAATTATTAATAAGTCAATTAAAATTATATAGTTTAATTATAATTACTCAATTAAATAAAATAATAATTAACTATTACATAATTAATTAGTTAATTAATCAATTGATTAATTGATCAATTAAATTATAATAAAAAAAATTAAATTAAATTAATTAAATAATAATTAGTAAAAATTTATTTTAACACTTAATAATTAATATGAATTAATTGTTAAGGTTAATTATGATATAAGTAAATTAAGTTCACTATAGTTTATAAAATAAATAAAGTCATATAATGAAGATTATGTCTAATAATGAGGTATGGTTTAATCAGGATAATTCCTCAAATCTGCGTAGTAGGAGATACAACTCTAGAAGTTTAACCACATAAGACAAGTAAGTACAAATCTCACCTACAGCATGGAACAACATGTTTTTCTTTGTTGATGCTCTATGTTTGCTATGACTTAACTTGATGATGTGATGAGTATATGAGTTATACGTATTGCTTTGATTAAGTATTTGATGTGCATAATTTCTCTTGCACTGACATGATCGGCATGCCTCACAGATATTTATGTCATAATGATAGATGTATAGTGACATGTAAATCTACACATTGTCACAATTAATAAGAATAAGGCAAATAAAAGATAGGATTAAGTGTCGTACCAACCTCCAATTAGTGAGAGGATATGATAAGAACGAAAGTTATAAGATATGACCTTGGAGGTTGTTGGAGGGTCGCTCCCCCAACTCCCCATTGGTTGCACGCATATAAGTACGACATAGGGACCCTTAAGTAGACAAGACATGTATATAATGAAGCATAATTGAACACACATGATCAAATGCATTTTTGAATATTCTTGATGTTACGTGTGGTGATGTGATTTTATGAAATTGTTTTGTGAGATATTATTTGTACTTGCTGAGCGAAAGCTCATACGTGTGTGTCGTGCTGTAGGTAACGCGGGTAAGCAAACCGCTACTTAGATGTTTTATGGACGGGCGAATCTGTGCGGAGGCGATGAAGGAAGGGAGTGGGATACCACCACGAATTTAATTTTCGCATTTAGACTTCTTAAATTATTTTGTATCGACTATATTTATAACTGTATTTCCAATATTTTGGTATTACTAAACTAGTTGGAGTACTTTATGAGAAAAAGACTTTAGACTCTTTTTGTTTAACTTACATGAAGTTATAGCTTTTTAAATATTATCTATATACGAATTTGAATAGGATAATTATTAGCTAGAAGTTTTCAATTTCCTCAGTCAAAATTTTTAGTAATTCTAACTTTTGTAGTACGAATATGATTTAAAAAAAAAGAAAAAAAATTTATGTATTTTTTTTAGAACCAATTATAAATAAGTGTTAAGATTAAATTAAATAAGAATAAGTAAGTTAGTTAACGGTTCGAAAAATCGGGTTGTTACAGTCAAGAATAATAAGTTAAAAATAAAAGGATAAACCTAAATTATGATACATCTTCATTCATGCATTGTGTGGTTTATGTCTGTACTTATTTAGTTTAATCTCACATATTTTTATGTTCCCATTGTATGTAATCTGGCACTACAACAAAAAGGAGATTTTCATAGCATTTGAAAAACACTATCATAAGTATTTCATAACATTTTAGTAAAACGCTATTATTAAAATTTTGTCTTTATAATAGCACTTTTTTGGTGTTCTTGGCATGTTTACTTACGCCTAATTGGAGTGAGCATGAATCGAAGTGGATAGGATTCGAAGTGGGTTAGATTCGGAATCAGGATTCGGATTCAAAATATGTTGTTTACTTGGGTTGTAGGAATCGGAGTCGAAATCACTGTCAATCTCATTCATGCGTTTACTTAGAACAAGAATCAGAGTTAATTGCTATAAATTTACTTGCATACCTCTTTATTTATTGTCTTTTCAAAAATTAAAAAATTGATTAATTTTATTTATTTATTAACATACTATTAATCAAAAGTAAAATAATCATTATGATATTAAGGCAATAAAATTAAATTGTTTAATTTTTTGTTTAAAAAAATTAAAAAGAGTAAAAAATAATGAATTAAAATAAGAAAAGTATAAAAAATATAAAAATAGAAACATAATAATTTATTTATTATTATAATAAATAAAGTTCTTTATTTACTCTAATAACGTTAATAGTAATTATGATAGTTATATAATATTAAGTTAATAAAAATATATTATATTTAGTTAATAAAAATAATTAAAATAGGTTGTTATTATTTTTTTATAAATTTTTTTTTTGCAAATGAACTAAAGATAAAATAGTAATTTAATGTTAATAGTAGGAATGAGAGTCACAATCTAAAGGGGGGCCATGAGATTGCCAATCTCATTCCTAAATCCCAAATTAGTGTGGGATCCACCATTCTCACTCCCATTCCAGAAAAAAAATGAGCATGTAAACAAGGGATTGACTCCCACTCTCCACTCTCATTCCCTACTCTTGATAAGTAAACATGCCATCTATTTGACCATTACGCATCGTTTTTCTGATGCAATGTTTGCCTTCATGTAGCATTTTTCTGGTGCAATGTTTTTCTTTATGTAGCATTTTTCTGGTGCTATAATTGGGCAACAAGGCACAACTTTCGTAATCCTTAAAAATTACTATTTTGATATTTATCAAATGACATATTAAAGCATTCCCCATCTCAATTATTAATCCCTATTTTTAACAGACAATTAAATAATTTCAATGATTATTTTATTGGTACAAGTACAAAATCATTCTTAAAAACATATTACATATATGGAGACACATAGCTATTCTAGGCACTTATAAAGTTTAAAATTCACATCATAGTGTATAATTCATCAAAAGAAATTCAACAATGGTTTAGTTACAGAATATCCTAAAAGAAGTAATTCAACTAAAACAGGCGAAAAACACTTCTTATTGAGTCTTCCAAGGAAATTGTGCAGTCAACCAAAAGCCTTCAGACATGCTTGTCTTCTATCAACGGTTCACATCTTTCTCTGGTCTCCAAGTTGTATCTTCTATCAATTGTTTAAACATTCTCACCCCTTCCTAGATAAGCATGGGACAAAAAGTTTATTTGCATATCTGTTAGTGATAATTATAAACGTTACACGAAGCTACCAAAGGTCCAAATTGCAAATCATATAATTTTTTGTTTTACTCACACTTTCTCGGCATTCTATACAATTAGAGAGCTAATGACTTCTTCAATTTATCTCCAAAAAATGGATTAGGCTTTCTTGCAAACTAGGAGAGAGAGATGCAAATTTGAAATTTTTGATTCAAAACATGCGCAAGTGTATATTTTATTTATTTTTTAAAATTTATGTAGGCCAAAAGTCCAACCTTTATGCCAAGCTCAAGGGAACCAATTTCGTCATCCCAAAGTATCAATTATGCATCGATTTTGCACCATTAAAAGAAGGTTCGCCTTTATCTAACCTTTCTACTAAGTTCATTACCCCATTCTCCTGCAAGAAAGGGTTAAATTATTTTGACAACACATGCATATTGCAAGAACAAAACCAACTGATGGATACGCATACAACTTAATATATAAGTGCACCTAGGACCTTAAGTAACATAAAGTTATTAAACAAAGCCGACCGTGACAATGATAACTAGAAGACAAGTGGTAAGTAGCTTCACAAAAGAACTAGAGATATTGGTATTAACTTACTGAATCTGTGTGGAGAGTTTCCAAAATATTGTTTGTCTCCTGGATGATTCAACAGAACATATCACTATTCTCACAAGAGAAAGGATATAAAAAACAGAAAATAGGACTAAATGACGCTTCATAGAAACCTTGTTACCATATCAAATTTTATATGTTTGTCTAGGATCTTAGCGAAGGAAGAGCTTCAAGATGAATTCACCTTTACAAATACAAGATAATTATACGTTAGTCTAGTCATAGTCATCTAATTGTTTTTCTTTTTTTTGTTTTTATCTTCCATGATCAGCTTTTCATCCCTTAACAAAATCTTGGTCCTAATAGGGTAGCTCTGCTGCAATATGCTAAACAACGGAAATGATTGGTCTACATCAAACATCAATATTCATTTTTCAAGTTCAGATTTTGCCCTGTTTATTAGACAAAAGATCCGATTTTTTATGTTCAAATTGCCAAAACTTCAAGAATCTACTATAGATGGGTTTTTCTTGTCACATTTTTTCACTTTTGTGTTGTATCCAGTAGCTTATATCTAATATTCGCTAAATAAATTTTATGTTTATAGCGTTCAAGAAAAAGATGAAGAAAATTAAGATCAACTTTGTTAAAAAGATTAAGTTTATTTCTTTGAATTTTTTATGATTTTTTATTCAATAACAAAACTGAAAATACAAAACTGCATTATAAAAATAAATTTTATTAAATAAATTTAGTTTTCAGCGGTCCTGGTTTGAGCCCATCATAGTAACTTGACAAAACGATATAAAAATATCTTAAAAACCCACTGAATATATAAATTAATGAATTCCTAATACATTAAAACTCTTTTATACATATGACTAAATTAGGGGGTCTTTTTAAAAAATTTGTCTATTGTTGTTTATTGTTGCTTTCCTTCCACTAGTAAAAATTGTGGATTACACAATGGTTATTTACCGTCGTGTAAAGTTTACACGATGGTTATTCAACCGTCGTGTAATCCAGCATCGTGGAAGATACCACGACGGTTATATAACCGTCGTGTAATCCATGGATTACATGACCGTTCGTTCGAGGAACCATCGTGTAATCCACGGATTACACGACCATTCGTTTGAGAACCATCGTGTAATCCATTACACGACCGTTCAAGAATTTTTTTTTTGGGGTTTTTTAGTAATTTTTCACGGGTGGCCTAACCTGTATGTTATCCAATACATGATCCAAGATATTAGTTACATTGATCAAAGTAAATATACATACCATATATTACATTACAAGTTTATATATCATAATTAATGAATTGCATTACATGGCTAGCCCATTCTCCCCTAATTAAATCCAAATCCTGAGAAGTAAAAGATTCTTTACTTTCAAGTACGTCAATTCCATTCAACACTATGTCCCTCATAAAACCTAAAACAAAATAACCACATTCAACACTTCCCTCTTGGATAGGACAAGGACGGTTCGAGATTTTCGTTTTACAGTCTCGTCTCCTTCTAATCCCTTCTCCGGCAATAATCTTCCAATCCGTTAGGGCCCTAGCAAATTGGCAAAATTTAAACTAATTAAGATGCATATAATTAAGATTAAATCAAAAATTAACATATTAAAATTGACTTACATGTTCCTTAGCTCAGTAAAATCATCTCTTTTTGGAATGTTCCATTGTATTTTGGCTCATGTTTTATTCCAAAAATCACCTATATTTATTGCAACACCAACACACAAAAAAAAAAAAAAACCCATTATGGTGGACCAATATATTCAACTCAAATTAACTTTCACTACCAATAATCTTAATAAAACCAAGCACACATTACATGAATTTTTTAAAGTAACAAAAATTGCACAAATTTATTGAGTACTAATTTCGTCAATAAAAACCTAAAATCATGATATTATCCAAAATGAAAGTCAATTTTGACATTTCATCGAGCATGTTGTGTGCGGGAAAAAAACCGTGTAGAAAATTGTGTGTCAAGTGCCAAATCCGTGCACAAAAGATTCGAAAATATAGTGCAACAACTAAAAAACGAGCACACTAGACTAGAATAAAATTCCATATGATTATCCAAACAAAAATTCATTTTGGTATTTCATCGAGCATGTGGTAGGTGGAAAAAATCCGTGCACCCATGAGCGCCAGGCGTTGCCCACGAACACCTAAGGCATGCGCCTGAGCGCCAAGCGCTGTACTAGAACACCTATCACTCGTTTGCGGGCCCACGAGCACCAGGCGCTACCCACGAGCGCCAGGCTCTGGCCAAAACGATTGTGTGTTCAAAAATGTGTGTAAAGTGCCAAAACCATTCACAAAACTTTCATCTCCAAAGAGCAACAAAAAAAAAAAAAAAAAACATTCATGTTCAAAAATGTGTATTAAGTGCCAAACAACACTACAAAAAAGCATTGTGTGTTAGTTGTTTCGTTACAAAACTAGAAGTTGAGCAATATGGAAGTCACCTTGGTTTTCTTTGAAGAAGAATAGGCACGGCCACACCGAGAGAGCGAGGTGGTAGGAGGCGGCGACAACGGCGGCTTGATCGGATTTTAAAAAAGAGGTGGCGGCGGGTGGGCGAAGGAGGTGGGTACTTGGAGAAATCTTTTCGTTGTGTAGAGAGGGTGAGGGTGGAAAATGAAGAGAAATGATGAGAAAATTGTATTTAAGTAATGAGTTTTGACGCGGAATCAAAAGCATGAAAATTGAAAATTTTCTAAATTTTCGGAGGATTACATGACCGTTCGTTCGAGAACCGTTGTGTAATCCACGGATTAAATGACCGTTCATTCGAGGAACCGTCGTGTAATCTGTGGATTACACGACCGTTCGTTCGAGGAACCGTCGTGTAATCCGTGGATTACACGACCATTCGTTCGATGAACCGTCGAGTAATCCAAGGATTACATGACCGTTCGACGAACTGTCGTGTAACCACGGATTACATGACCGTTTGAAGAACCGTCGTGTAATCTATGGATTACACGATGGTTCTTATAGAACTGTCGTATAATCTTCCGGTTGTACGACGGTTACACAAACCGTCCTGTAATTCGTAGATTACACGACGGTTTTGGCTCTACCGTCGTGTAATCCTCCGTTTGCACGGCGGTTTTGTGAAACCGTCGTGTAATCTCCGCCGTGTAATCCAACTTTTGTAGTAGTGTTCGCACCCTTGGAGATGAGAAAGCCATTGGTGTATGAATATTGTTGTCCCATGGTTTGTTTTTTTTTTTTTGAAAGTATATAATTGAGCTATGGTTTTTATTTACTTAAATATTTTTGCTTGGTTTAATGTTCGTTAAATAACTAATTGTGATATTCTTGCCAGTTTCTTCTAATGCTATTTACTTCCTCTCGATATTTATTTATATTTAAATGTACGTACGTATGTATGTATAATGATTTGACAAATATGAAGGAAAAAAGGAATCTAGTATGAACTGAAGCCATCGTATAAGAAAAATTATAATTGTATTTCCATTCAATAATTGACATAAATAACTATGTTCTTATTAATAAAAAAAATTATCTCTAATTTCATTTTCAAATAGTGGATGAATTTGACTACTACTAATGGATGACTCATTAATGGAACTGGATTCAATTAACTTAATTCCGTGAATTAATTACTTTATCTAGACTGGAAGATGAGAAAAGTATACAAACAAAAAGACCGAAGTTCGAAGTCACAAAAGAGGCAGCATATAAAAATTCAAAAACCGCACTTTGCTATTAAAGATTTGCAACTACGAAGTAATTTTCTTCCAACTATAGTCTAAAGCCATTGTACGAGAAATTATATTTTTAAAGGGATTGGGAGTAAGTGGAAGACGAAGAATACGAAGTCTACTCCGATGATCTTTCCTTGGAATCTTCATAGTGTAGCTATTATTAATAAAGACCAAGAAATATTGAAAAAATAAACAAATGAAGAAGAGCCACTCAACCAGACAGAGATTGAAAGTAAGTCAATAAAGCAAAACATTATTCTGGGAGCACGCTAGAATTTTTATAATTTTAGAAGGAGAAGGAGGTGTATCAAGTTCACACATCATATCCATAATATAATTAATAGGACCATGTTTAATGTTTACTTGAAAACATAAAACTGCGGTAAAATTTTGAGTTTTTTTGTTCGCGGAAACCTTTGGTGGCCAAAATCAATGCTTTCTGCTATATACATACATATATATATATGTTTAGATCTATATATATATATATATGTATCTGTTTGTGTGTATGTGTGTGTCCTTGCTCTTGAATTTCCATGACTGAGCAACTTTTTGGTCGTGTGGAATGGAATAAATGTGAACCCTTCATTGAATAATAATGCATTGAAGAGGTAAAAGAAGGAAGACAAACAAATAAATGTGAACCCTTCTAGGATTTGATTCCATGGTCATGTATTTTTTGTTTGTGCATAAAGTTCCAAACAATCTTGTTGGTTTAATGACAACATTCAAGGTGATTGGTACAAAACTCTATACATTTTATCTTCAACAAAAGCAAAAGAAACTAAAACATGACTTTTGGAGTCCTTATAATTTGCCACACACAAAAAATAAAAATTAAAAACAAAAATTATAAAAGCAAAATTTATGTCGTTTTATCGTTGTTGTTCGTTTACTACTACTAAGATAGCTAAAACTACATGGTTTATATATATAGTTTAGTGTAGGATATTTATGTGAAAAGAAGTGATGGCCATTAGTTGCTTTTTTCTTTTTCAAGGGGTCCTTCAGTTGTTATTATTATTATATATCTCCAAAAACAAAAAACAAAAAACAAAAAATAAAAAACAAAAAACAAAAAAAAATTAAAAATTAAACAAAAAATTGAAAAAAAAAAAAAAAAAAAACGAAAGAAAGAAAGAAAGAAAGAAGTGGTGTTGTCGATTGTTGATTGAATTTGGTGATTATAGCAAGTAATCACGTTCCCTGTTTATATATAAAAGTATTGCTATTTTACACCATATTAAATGGAAAAGTCTCTCATTGGAAGCTATAAAAGGGGAATCAATTAGTATAATTATATAACTGGAAATTATCTAAATGCAATTAATGGATTGACCACAGCCCACATGTTGATTTGTCGTCAAATTTTGTACAATATTGATGAAGGACTCATTCATGTTGCTTGATCCAATATAAATTTGTTGCTTTAAAATATTATCTAATCAAGACATGAGATGAGAAAAACATGTACAAAGACCAAAGACTCTGGGGCAAAATGTGGAACATGCCTAACTTTTTGTACTTAAATATTAACTTTTAATCACAACACAGGCAAGCAACATTAGCATAAAAAAATCTAAAACCATTCTGCATTAATAACTTTTGCAATCATAATGGCTGCTTTTGTTTAAATTCATGTTATCTTTTTTTCCAATCAAAGTCTAAAGTCATCATGACATGAAGTCAAGATATGCTTAAATGTTTGTGTGTGTATATATATGTGTGTATTTAAATATATATAAGTGGAAGATGAAGAAAGAGAGAGTCCACTCTATGTCTTTTTTGGAGTCTTCATTGTGATGCTGGACAGATATCTTTATAATTTTTTTTTTCATCCCCCGATTTTGTTCATTAATATTCTATTTATTACTTTTTGTATATACATATAATATAGGTTCTTTGTTTACATCTTTAGACTGTAGACAGAAACAATTAAAATCAATTAGATTGGCACTAACTTTTTTTTTTTTCTTAATTATGCCTCCACTATAAAAAATTTAGTTTTTTGAATTTTTTGGGATATTTTCAATTTTATACCTTGCACTTTGAGCAAATAAAAAAATTTGAAGCATATAAATATAAAAATATAATTCTTTGTTCTCAATATTGTACTTAGATTCAATTTTGATATCAAATTCTTACCTTCTGTAGATCAAATGTTGATAATTTGAACCATTTAAATAATGACTTCATCTTTTAAAATATATGACTTCAATTTTGGTAATATCATGTCTACTTTAACAACAAAAAATGACATTAGTTGTAGAATTTCACTTACCAGACATAAAAATAACATTCACTAGCGAGCGATGAGAAAGATTTATTTCTTTCTTTTCGGTGGCTCATGGACTACTTGAAAATTGAGATTTATAAAATATAAGCCAACTTGCATTGGAAATGGGCAAGTTCAAAAGAAGAAGAAAATGTCCAATCCAATAAATAAGTTACATAAATAATTAATTCCTGTTACATCACAAATAATTTATCCTATCTATTTAGTGGAATCTACAAGAGACTATATCTGTGCATGAATACTGAGATACAATCCTTTTTAATTTAACATTGGTCCCTCTAAGAATTCATGTTAAATGCAGAAGATATATATTTGGTCTCAATAGAAGACTTTAACTTGGTATTTCTTCTAATTTTTTTTTTTTTTTTTTTTTTTTTTTGTAAATATATATAAATATACAAATGTCTGAGAAGTTATAATCATCAAGATAACTTTGGGAATTTTGTACATGATGGCTGGAATAGATTAGTGAAAAGGTCTACCTTTATGCATGTCACAACTTTATGCATGTCACAAGATGGCTCATCCAATCACCAATTCGTTTTCTAATTATGAATTTGGCAATTAGGGACATCTATAGGATATGTTTTAGCAATGCATATTTATTATTTAATCAAGAAAAGAAAATGAGAAAAGTATACAAACAAAATAACCAGAGTCTAAAGTTACAAAAGAAAATTTCAATTAATTGCTAACTTTTATTAAATAAATTTCGTTTTCAATCGGTCCTGACTTGAGCCCAACGTAGTAATTTAACAAAATAATTATAGTAAAAAAAATGTCTTAAAAACCCACTGAACGTATAAATTAATAAAATTCCTAATATATTAGAACTCTGTTGCACATATGACTAAATTTGGGGGTCTATTGTTGTTTATTGTTGGTTTCCTTTCACCTTTGAGAAGAGAATTCAATGTTTGTATGACTGTTGTCCTATGTTTCTTTTTTCTTTTTTTTTTTTTAATTTATAAAAGTATATAATTGAGCTATGGTTTTTATTTACCTATTGTAGTTTGTGATACTGTTTTGTAAATATAAGTATATTCAAATTTATGCTTAGTTAAACAAATTACACGGAGTATGGTTGTATTTTTGTAAATTGAAGTATTTCCTTAAATATATATATATATATATATATATTTGAAAATGAAGTATATTCATGAATTTTGCTTGCTGAAAAAAATAATAATATAGCATGTCAAGTTTTTTTTTGGTTATTGATTTTCAATTAATTCAGAAATCAAAAAATTAAGAAATCTTCTAAATTTCATCAATATTAAAAATAAAATAAAAATAAAATAAAAAAAACTGTTGTTTTTCCGCTCAAATCAAATTTTAAGTTGGTCCACATGGTAAAGGTGATTAACACAAATCAAAGGTTGGATTGGACAAATTATAGCACTACCATTTAAAAAAAAAAAAAAAAAAAACCCAAGTGATCCTGAAAGTGATCCAACAATTAATACTTGGTAGATTCGTTTTGCGAAAGAAACGATATCCATGATCTCTAAGCATTCAAACAGCGAATATGCATATACATACATATATATATAATATATACATATATGTGTACCTATTTATATAGATAATCCCACACTCTCACATTGAAATTTGGTTTTTACTTCGAGAAGGTTTTTGAATATCTAGGAAATTTTACAAATCTATGCCACAAAACATCGTAGCCCGTGAGATGACCTTATACTTACGCCGACGTAGCGAACAAACATACCAAAAAAGCCACAACAAGGTTAGTAGAGTAACATTAAATTCCCATAAAGAAACAGACAGGAACAAAGTTTGTCACGAAATAAATTTTTGAAATATGGTAAAAAAATAATAATAAAAAGCCTGACGAAATATGCCTTATTGCTTTTACTGTATTTTTCCATGTATTCATATATCTAGATTATTTCTTCATTCATAAAATATTCTAAATACCTTGTGATCGTATGTACTCCTCTTAGACTGGGTGCCTATAAATATGCATTGTCGCATAGCATGTCATTCCACACAACTTTAAGAATACATTCTCTTTTAACTTCTTACTGAAATCATGACGATGGTGTTCCTTGCATGGTTGGGTCTCCTTTTCTTCTTCCTTATTACTTCTCCATTCAACTCTTCATCTGCTCTTCCTTCTTCTCACTTTCCTTCTCATCTTCCGCTGTGCCATCCCCATGAAAGCTCTGCTTTGCTCCACTTCGACAACTCTCTTTCCATATTCAATTATACTTATTGTGTTTATGGAATTACTAATCCTAATAGTACAGTGGATTGGAATATGAGCAGGGACTGTTGCACATGGAGTGGAGTCACATGTGATGAGGTCTCCGGTCATGTCGTTAGGCTTGATCTTGGCTGCAGTGGGCTTCACGGCATCATCCATTCCAACAACAGTTTGTTCCTCCTCACTCATCTCCAATCACTTGTTCTCTTCTCTAATCAACTTTATGGTTCCGAAATTTCACCCCAATTTGGTAGGTTTTCCAGTATGATTCACCTTGACCTTTCTGACTCTGGTTTCACAGGCCAACTCCCTCTTGAGTTCTCTTACTTGTCTAGTTTGGTTACACTTGATCTTAATCGGAACTATTATTTGGAACTAGAGACATCTAGTTTGAAACGAATTGTTGCAAACTTATCTAGTCTTAAAGAATTGAGATTGAGTGATGTCGACATGTCTTTTACCTCACTTAATTCCCTTATGAATCTGTCAACTTCTTTGACATTTCTTGATCTTAGTCACAGTAGACTAATGGGAGAGTTTCCAGAAAATATTTTTCACCTTCCAAGACTTCAGAAGCTCGATTTAAGTGACAATTGGAATCTCAATGGTTCATTTCCTCAATATAATTGGAGTAGCCAATTGAGAAATCTAGATCTTTCTGGAACTGGATTTTTGATAGATTTCCCTTATCTTACTAAAACCTTGAAGTCTTTGAATACTCTGTTTCTCAGCTCCTGCAAGTTGAGAGGTTTGTATCCTGCACTTCTGGGCAACTTAACAAAATCGCATCCTTAGACCTCTCTTTTACTAACGTTGGTGGTCAAATCCCATGGTCCTTTCTTAATCTAGAGAAATTGACTTATTTAGATCTTTCTGGTAATAATTTCATAGGTCAGCTCCCTGACATTTGCAACAACTCCACAAAAATATCTTTTTTGTGTGATTTTCCAAAACATCAGTCATTGGGTTCTGTTCCTTTGAATTTGAAAGTCTTGTCCTTATATAGTAACTTACTTAATGGGTCAATACCTAGCTGGTTATATTCTGTACCATATTTACAGAATCTAGATCTAAGTAGCAACCAATTCACTGGTCAGATTGATGAATTCCAGTATTCTTCTTTGGTTACTCTTAATTTGGCATCTAACAAATTACAAGGCTTTATTCCACGATCAATTTTTCAGCAAGTGAATCTTTCTAGTTTATATCTTTCATCAAATAACTTGAGTGGATCCATGTGGTTAGACCAACCTTCAAATTTAAAAAATCTCGAGTACATTGATCTTTCTTTTAACAGCATATCAAGGGATTCCATCAACTCCATCATATCTACTTTGCCCAATACCCTTTGGCTATTGTCTTTGTCTTCGTGCCAGATCAGTGAGTTCCCACTCTCTTTAAGAAGCTTTGAAAATTTAGAAGCCTTGGACCTTTCCAACAACCAAATTGAAGGGATTGTTCCCCCATGGTTTTGGAACGTTGGGAAGGATTCATTGATCTATCTAAATATTTCTCACAACCTCTTAACACATATGGAGCAGATTCCTTGGAAAGGCATATATTATATTGACTTAAGCTCCAACCGGCTTCAAGGTCATCTTCCAATTCCACCACCTTCAACTTCTCTGTTTTCAATCTCAAACAATCATTTCGTTGGAGAGATATCTCCTCTGTTTTGCAACCTTCGTCTGATTGAAGTCCTTGCTTTGTCAAACAACAGTTTGAGTGGGAACATCCCCGCATGCCTGGGAAATTCTAGCAACTCCTTCACTGTTTTAGATTTGCGGATGAATAGGTTCCATGGCGTAATCTCTCTAGCTTTCTCAACTTTTAAGTCTTTGAGGACTCTGAACCTGAACAGAAATCAATTGGAGGGGCCATTACCACAATCTTTGGTCAATTGTGAAAAATTGGAAGTTTTAGACGTTGGGAACAACAAGCTAAATGGATCCTTTCCCTTTTGGTTGGAGTCTCTTCCAGAGCTACATGTTCTTATCTTAAGAGCTAATAGATTTTCTGGCCCTATAAGTGATCCAAAGGTGAGATTTCCCTTTCAAAAGCTGAAAATCATCGACCTCTCCGACAATGAATTCACAGGTCTTTTACCGACAGAATATTTTTGGAATTTTGTGGCGATGATGGATGCTCATGCAGATAGCTTGGTGTACATGAATTACTCAATTGGATCAATGATTGATTATCAAGATTCTGTTGTGGTGGCAATGAAAGGGTTCTACGCTGAGCTGGTGAAGATTCAAACCATGTTCATAACCATCGATTGCTCAAGAAATTACTTTACAGGGGAGATTCCCGAGTTGATTGGGAAGCTCAATTCACTCAAAGGATTGAATCTTTCTTACAACCAGCTAACTGGTTTAATTCCTCCGTCGTTGAGTAATTTGAGCAATCTCGAGTGGTTAGACCTCTCCTCAAACAAACTCTCAGGTAATATTCCATTGCAACTGGAAGTAGGTTTGAATCAACTTGGATTCTTAAACCTTTCCAACAATGAATTGACGGGACCAATACCTCGTGGGAAGCAGTTTGATACATTCAACAATGATTCGTACAGTGGAAACCTGGGATTATGTGGACTTCCTCTGTCTAAACCATGCAGCAATCACGAGGCACAACAAGACGAAGGTAATGATCATGATGGAGAAGACGAGAATGGAATGATTGATAGGAAGGTGGTGATGATGGGATATGCAAGTGGACTCGTGATCGGAATCTCGATTGGTTACATGGTGCTTTTCAGTAGAAGTTGTGATTATTGGTTTCTAAAAAGATTTGGAGGAGGACGGCGTCGTAGAACAAGCAGCCGCTCAATAGGGAGGAGAAGGCCAAATTAACAAGCAGAGGAAAGCAGAGTCTCATGGGAAGTTTGGAAGAGTAAGTCGGTAATGTCTTTGTAGTTCTTTAATTTTCAAAACAAAACTTTATCGGCTCCATAATTATTTTATTTTCTTTTGTGTTTCTGGGTTTTGCTGCTGACAGGAAAGTGCATGCTATTGATGATCAGGAGCAACTGATACTACGCCGGACCGAGAGGCGTGGCTCTTAAAACACGATTTAACTTGTCTTTGAGCTGATTTCTTTTTTCAAAAACACTCTGTAGATGGAGTGCATGTTGAATAATTTTACCATGTGGTCCTTCTCTATTGTGTCTGTTGTTGTCTCAAGAAATTTTAAGATTCTCGCGATAATAATTGAGGTTTTTGTCATAGCAAGTCATGGTGTTCTTTAGTTTACATTTTTGATGTTTTAATACCTGTTCAATGCAATTACTATTCAAGCTGAGCTATGACTTATTATAAAACCTGAAAATAACTAATTTAAACGACACTTTACATGTAAAACGCCAAAACCTGAATTACGACAGAATATGAGAACGATGGACATTCTAAACGACAAAAAAACTTACGAAGCATAATTAGAAACGACAAGAGCTTATGACTTTAGAAACGTAACGAAAAACGACAATAACCTATAAAGAAAAAAAGATGAACTTGAAAAGTTAGGAAACTTGGAAAAACAAATCAATGTCAAATGACAACAATCAATCACAAAAACGACAACAAAACTTCAAAATGACTGTCGATTATGTTAAAATTACAAGATATATATTCTTTTATTTAATCTTAAATTAAGTTTTTTTTTTAAATTAATTTAAATTATGATTTTTATAATTTACGTTAAATTAAGTTTTGATGCTTCAGTTTTTGACCAATAAATATTAGCTAAGAATTTCAAATATATATATATATATATATTAGCTAAGAATTTTAAGCTTTCAAGTTTACCTAAATACCCCTAAGAAATAGAACAAGTACTGTACATGTATATTAATTTCCATTTAAAAAAAAAAAAAAGTTGACAGGATAGAAAAATGACAAGTTTGAAGTCGTTGGGTTTGGCAGGGACGTCGTATATAGTGCTCAAACTTTAAAAAGGAACTTATGAAAATCTTCCATAAAAATTATATATTTATAGGTCAACTCGGTAAATATATTCATGCAACAACATGTCGTTTTTAGAACATGTTTACCAAGCCGTAATGAAATGTACGTAGTGAGAAAGGTATGAATTTGTAAATAAAGTATAGGAATTAAATAGGAACTACATGAGTTTCCACAAGCATCTTTTCATACTTCAATTTTGGGGGTCAATTTTAGAAGTATTGACAAGAAGAAAAGTCCATACCAAAACAAATCTGAATTGGGCCAAATAAACCAGCGGGACCAAATGATCACATTGGGTATTCTCTATTTAAATGGTTCTCCTGATTAGTTAGATTATGGTCCGCCTTATTACTGGCTTTTAGAAAATACAACAAGCATAGATGTATTTTGCATATGTAGAAAAAAATTTCTTTCCCAAAAATAAGTTCTACGATGGACACACACACATATTACATATTTGGCTCACTAGAAAGACTTTGACTTGTATTTTTTTTTTTACTCCTGTGTAAACTATGAATGGAACAGAACAATGAGTGAATAACGTGGTTGATTTTTTATGCTTATTATAATCCTTGGCTCTATTGGCAATTGCTAACACACCAAATAAACATGTCCAGTATGAACTCCTGTCAAGTATACAGTAGGTCAACCATATATATGTGAACACAATGAAGCAGTTTTTATATTTCAGATTTCTTTTGGGTCAAACATATATATGAACACATTGAAGCAACTTTTTAAATTTCAGATTTCGATCGTTTCACAAGTACTTTCGCAAGAACTGACAAAGTGACGTTAGTTTTGGCCATATCATGTGAATTCTTTTTTTGGTAGTACATATTATATGAATTCAAAAAAGTAGCAGTAATGCTGAAATTAGCAACGTAAATCAAAATCCTAATAAAATTAAAAATATTGCAACGAAAGACTTCTTGGTATACCTTCCATTATGTCTCCTTTTCTTCTTCCTTATTACTTCTTCGATCAACTTCTTATCTGCTCTGCCTTCTTCTCACTTAATTTCCTTCTGATCTTCCATTGTGTCATCCCCATGAAACCTCTGTTTTCCTCATCTTCAAGAACTCTCTTTCCGTATCCGTATCAAATGATAGTTATTATTTTCAGTAAGTCATGGACCACTTATAACTGACATGGGAAATATTAGCCGACATTGAATCGAACCGACAAAAGCTAACAGTATGATTCGAAAAAATTCATATATTTGGCTTTTTTTTTAATTACTTTTTAATAATATGCTTTCTATATGTTGATCGGCATGAAAAGTAACTTATTTTACGCTTGGAATGTCGGAGTCTTCGTTCGAAACAGAGCCACTAGAACTTTTATCAACATTTTCTCCAATAACTTTAAAACCCAACAAAAAAAAGATGAAGAAACGAATAGACAAAGGCAAACATTTATATTCAAAAGGTTAAACAGATGTGGCCTTTTCTATTACTCTCTTTTTTTAATGACCAATTCCAAGATGACTTCTGTTTGTTGTTTTGTTGTTTGCGATTATTTAATGTATATAAGTCTATGCAAGTGTACGTAATCGCTCAAGTAGTATAGAATGTGAGTTGAGTATCGTCTCCACAGGGATTAAATTACTAAAATAAATTGCAAAAGAAATAAAACACAAATCAATTTGAGTTTGGAAATCGAAATGAGAAAAGTGCACTAAACTAATGAAATCAAATGGGTGTAATAAAAATGCACTAAAATAAACAAAAAGAACAATATTCAATCAAGAGTTTTGTAAATCAAGAATGAGAGTTAAGCTAGGATTGCCAAATCCCCCTCAATTGCAAGTTTGATCCGAATGCTCTAGAAAATGCTGCAGCAAAACCTATCCTGTTAACTGAAATTTAATTTTATCACAAACTTCTTCCGAATTAATTATGACTAACAATTCTTTAAACCTTTTTCAACATATTCCTATGTGAATCTAGTTCTCAGAACACCAATTCATGCACCAATTTCAATGGGTTATACAAGGTAAATACTATATTCCTATACCATTCACAAATCAATATAAACTTTAAAAAGCATATTGAACTTGCATCATCCAAGTTATTTCCAGCTCTAGTCAACCTTTCCAGAATTAAATAAAGCCTAATTTCCTATACATTGATGGCCAATCAATAATAGAAATAAACATTCACAAAACTTGGACGAACATGAAGAAATTGCTCAACATTCAAATCATCCTCCCAATTTCGGGTTCTTCAACAATCCTAGCTAAATAAATTTAGCTCATGTTTAGGATTACAAAAACAAACTTAAAACCATCATCCATTGTTCACAGAGAATGAAAATCAGAAAATAAATCAAGGAAAGAGTAAGAAAAGGAAAAACTCCAAATGGCTAGAGATGGTCCTCCACGTCCATTCTTCTTCTCCTCTTGAGCTCGCCCTCCAAAATAGGCGCGAAAATGGAAGCAAAAGCTTCAGCTGAGCTCTCTCTCTCTCTCTTGCCCAATAATGGTGTATTCTCTGTTCTCTGTCTCTCTATATTTCTCTCCCCAGACGGCTCTCTTTTTAATCCTTAACTTTTCCTTTTCTATCAAAACCTCCCCCCAATATGCCCTAGATACACGTGTCTTCTTTATGGCACAAATTGGGTACCTTCTCACAGCTGCCAAGTGCAGACAAATGAACAAATAAATAAATCCAGCTGTAAAGCTAAAATGGGATCCACATGCTTTTTCAAGTTAATTCCTCACTGCTGCAACTTTACTGCAGCAATTGCTATAGCATTTTCTGCAGCAAAACTGAAGAACTCCAGCAGCAAGCTTACTTTTCCTCAAGTCCAATGGGTCTCCATCCTCTTCTTGGCAAAGCAGCTCCAGCGGTAAGGCACACACAATAAAGCTAAAAAATAATGAGCTAAAAGCCAAAATACAACTTTTCGCCTTTTCTATAACTAAGACAAATTAGTTAATATTAAATAAAATACTAAAATTAAGACATATTATCTTAAAATAGTAATAATTAATAAACTTAAAAAAATGTCAAATAACTATATTTGATAGAGTTATCAACTTCCCACCGCATATGTGTGAACATGAAGACCTTGTAAAGAGCAATAATATTAAAGCGATCGACACTTGCATAAAATTTGCAATATGGCTGTCCCACGGGGAACGTTCAATTAGGGCCTAGCTAGGATACTATATGGTCTAAATTGTTCATTTAAAAAAAAAAAAAATCAAATCAAATCAAATCAGGTTGAATAATAGCTACCATAAAGGAAACTAACAGGAATTATGGTCCATTCAACATTCCGTTTGGAAAATTTTTTTGAACATAATTCAAAAATTTTTTTTTTTTTTAGTGTTTTATTTCAAAAAAATTTAAAATTTACATTTTAAAACTATGTTTCAAATGGACCCATAGAAACCGTTCAACATTTTCTTCTTCTGCTGGCCTGCAATAACTTTAAAAAATCAAAAAGAAGAATCGAACAGACCAGCAGTTTTATTCCAAAAAGTTAATAGATTTGACTTTTTTCTAGTACTTTTTATATGCTCTCTTTGTGTTGATCGGCACGAAAAGTAACGTATTTACGCGTGGTGCGTCGGAGTCTTCGTTCGAAACAGAGCCACTATAATGTTTATCAACATTTTCTCTAATGACTTTAAAAACCCAAAAAAAAAAAAAAAGAGAGAGAGAGAGAGAAAAAAATCACTAGACAAAAGCAAACCTTAAGCATGCATTTGATAATAAGGTTTGGATTGTAGAATTTAGATTTAAATTGATTGTGCTTTTATTGAGGTATTTAAATTGTTGGAATTAAAAACTGTAAATACTTAAAATGTGTTTAGGAAAAAAAAATTCAATATAAATCTTATTTGTTTGTCTCGAAATTCTATGTAATTTTTATAAAAAAATTGGTTTCCTATAATATTACTGACAGTATTCACATCAAATAATGTAATTTGTTTTACTTAATTTTTTTTAATTTTAAAAATAAAATTTTTAAATAAATTTGTTCTACTTAAGATTAATAATTTGTTCTAATAATTTATTATTATTATTATTGCTACAGGTGTAAATGTTCTAGTGCACAAAGCTGTAATATTAATCTGTATGAATTAAAGATATACATATTTTATAAAATAGAAAGGACAAAAAGGGACAGTAACCAAAAGAAACAATTATATAAACAATAAACTGGGAGACGTGTCAAGTGAAGGGGAGGCTAGATCAGTAAACAACAAAAAAAGAACAAGAAAAGGAAAAGGAAAAGGAAAAGGAAAAAGCAGAACCAAATGGGAGACGTGTCAAGTGGAGGAGTTTGTCGTCTTGCGAAGACCTAGAGTCACATTTGTGGGAAAAAAAAAAATTCAATAGGACGATTAAGAAAAAGGAAGTTATAAAAGTCACATTCAATAAAATAATATTTCAAAAGATGAAGGAAAAATATTAAACTAAAATCCATAAAAAAGTAAAAAAATGTATATATATATATATCACACAATAAGGATAAAATAAAAGAAAAAATATTTGATGACATACATTTAAAATGAAGAGTATGAAAGATGTTAAGAAAAAGCTAAAAAAGTGTAAGAAGATATCTAATGAAAAAGAAAAAAAAAATGAACACGAAAGAACAAAAAAGAAATGAAAAGAAAAGGAAAAAGGAGAACCAAATGGGAGACGTGTCAAGAGAGGAGGCTAGACGTTAGATAGATTATTACATATATTACATGTATTAGATTATAAGATTAGATTTGATTTGATGTATAACACAGAGGACCTGTTTTATAATAATAATAATAATAATAATAAGACTTGAGAGGAGTTTGTCGTCTTGCGAAGACCTAGAGATGACTTGATTGAGTTAAATACCAGCACATTAGCTGGCATTTGCATACAATTATCACCATTTAGCTGCCAAGAAGATATGGCTTCAATGTCCTTCTCCCTTCTGTTTCTACTTCTCCTCTTTATATTCCTTTTCTCACCATTTCCTTCCTTTTCTTCTACGCAGTGCCGTCCTGACGAGCACTCTGCTTTGCTCCAACTTCGGAGCTCTTTCTCCGTTGTTGATCCCTCTCATGCCTACTGTATCAGAGAATACGAAAACGGAACCATCTATTCGATGATGTCCTCTTCGAACAAGAACACAAATTGTTGCGAATGGGATGGAGTCACGTGTGACAACCTTACGGGGCACGTGATTGGCCTTGACTTGAGTTGCAGTAGGCTTAAAGGCACTATTCACCCCAACAGCAGCCTTTTCTCCCTCCGCCATCTCCAGAGTCTTTTCCTTTATTACAATGAACTCAGAATAGGAGCAGCTGCGTTCAAAGCACTCGCTATGAACTTAATCAACTTGAGAGAACTCAGCCTGTCCCGCGGGAGTGACATGTCGACGGTGCCTCTTGTCTCATTGATGAACTTGTCATCTTCATTAACATATCTTGATCTCGGATACTGTCAGTTGCATGGGGAGCTTCCGCAGAACATTTTCCAGTCGCACAAACTCCAGAGACTTGATTTAGAAGGTGACCATCTTAGCGCCCGATTCCATGGTCCTCTTTAAACCTTGAATCACTCTTTTACTTAGATCTTGAATTCAACAAATTCATTTGACAACTTCCGGAAGTTTTCAGTAATTCCACCAAAAAGTTTTCTTCATATGACTCTTCCAAATATTCTCCTGGTAGCTTTCCTCAAATCTACACTCATTATATTTGTCAGGTAACTTACTCAACGGGACTATACCTTCATGGATATTTGAACTACCATATTTGGTCAGCTTAGGTATCGGCCTTAACTCTCTTACTGGTGAGATTCACAATTTCCATAGTACTTCGTTGCAAGACCTCTCTTTGGGTGGAAATAAACTACATGGTGTCATTCCGAGATCAATATTTCAGCAGGTGAAACTCCAACATTTGGATCTTTCATCAAATAATTTTACTGTTAATGTTGAGTTAGAAGACCTTACAAAGTTAAAAGAGCTAGAGATTCTTGATCTCTCATCTAACAATGTATCATGGAATTTCAACAGCTCCAAAAACTATACCTTAAACAATCGTTTAGATTTGGTTTTGTCTTCTTGCAACCTGATTGAATTCCCTCTTTTTCTCAAGTCTATGCAACGTTTAGGAGGCCTGGACCTTTCCATTAACCAATTACACGGAAGTGTTCCTAAATGGTTATGGGAAGTGGGTAAGGATTCATTCACCTCTTTGAATCTTTCCCACAACTCCTTGACATATTTAGAACCACTTTCATGGAATAACATGTATAGTCTCGATCTTAGCTCCAACTTGTTTTCAGGGCCTCTTCCTGTTTCCTCATCACCTTATTTATTTTACTTTTTGGCCTCAGAAAATAAATTTTTTGGAGAAATCCCACTTTCTATTTGCAATATGACATACCTTTCTGTGCTTGACTTGTCTAATAACAACTTGAGTGGAAATATTCCCCTATGCTTTGGAAATCTTATAAGTAGCGGTCTCTCGGTGTTAGATTTGCGGAACAATAGGTTCGACGGAATGATTCCTCCATCTTTTCCAAAAGGAAACTCATTGACTACTTTGAACCTCAAAGGAAATCAATTGGAAGGTTCACTGCCCCAATCATTGTTCAATTGTGAAAACTTGGAATTACTAGACATTGGCGACAACAAGATAAATGGATCATTTCCCCAGTGGTTGGAGTCACTTCCAAAGCTTCAAGTTCTCATCTTGAGTTCAAATAGATTCTCAGGTCCAATAAGCAATCCCAAGGTAAGATTTCCCTTCCAAAAGCTGAGAATCATGGACCTCTCCAACAATGAATTCACAGGTCATTTACCAACAAAATATTTTGAGAATTTTACGGCCATGATGGATGCACATATGGATCGCCTGGAATACATGGGATTTGGGGCTTATTATCGAGACTCTGTGGTGCTAGTGATAAAAGGAAATGAGCTTCAGGTGGAAAAAATCCTTACCATCTTCACAACCATTGATTTTTCAAGGAATAATTTTGAAGGGGGGATTCCATTGTCGCTTGGGAACCTCAAATCTCTTAAAGGGCTCAATTTTTCTCACAACAAACTAACCGGCCGAATTCCAGCATCATTGGGAAACTTGAGCAACCTTGAATGGTTAGATCTCTCCTCAAACAAGCTTTCCGGAAACATCCCACTGCAATTGGCTGCCAGTTTGAATCAGCTTGAAATCTTAAATCTTTCAAGCAACGAGTTGGAGGGACAAATACCTCGCGGAACTCAATTCAATACATTCAGTAATGATTCATACAGTGGAAACCCGGAATTATGTGGATTTCCACTGTCTAAATTATGCAGCAATGATGAGCCACAACAACACGAGCAAGATGATGATGATGGAGATAACAAGAGTGCAATGATTGAATGGAAGGTGGTGATGATGGGATATGGGAGCGGACTAGTGATCGGAATATCTGTTGGATACATGGTGCTTTTCAGTAGAAGCTTCGATTATTGGTTCTTCAAAAGATTTGGAGGAGGACATCGTCGTAGAGCCAGCACTAGCTCAAGAGGGAGGAGAAGGTCAAACTAGCAAGCAGAGAAAAACAGAGTCCCATAGCAAGTCTGGAAGAGTAAGTTTGTAATGTGTTTTGCAGTTATAAATACTTGTTTCTTCAGAAGAACCGAACAGTTTCGGTAACATAATTATTTTCCTTTCTCTTGTGGCAGGAAGATGCATGAAGAGTAGTGTTGATGATCAAATTGGCCTGGATTAAGGCATGACTCAGACGAGATCACTATCATGTGTCATTTAGCTAATTTGTTATCCCATAAATCTGTAATAAGAGTGCCTAATGAAATTTAACCGTGATTGAGAATTCGGTCATAAGAAATCCTGATGTTATGAAGTTTGTATTTTAAGTTCTTATTCAATGGAATTGTCAGTTTTACTTTTGTTTAACGTGTAACATAAATCTAGTTATATACATATATGTAACTATATAATTATTAGATCTAAAAAAACAGAAAACAAATACTAAACTCTTGAAGATCTGTCTCTTCATCACAAACAGATTCTTCAAAACTCAATTGCCCTACAGCTCAACATGTTAAAAAAGAATAGAAAGAAAAATACTCGTCTACACTAGCATTGACACAATTCGTTTGTATTTCACATGATTATTTATGATTTAAAATTTAATTATACTACAAAAATCCCTTTGTAAATAGTAGAGTTTGATTAATAACGAAGGTTAAGCATCTTTGTCTTTTGAATTTTGCTTATTTCTTCATCTATTAGAACAAAAAAAAATGACATTAATTGTGGAATTCCAAATACAAATGACATTTAACTGATGAACAATGACGAAGATTATCTTTTTCTTTTCTCCCTTTTTGGTCTATTATTCAGTAAATCAAGAGCCACTTGATTACTGACACTTGGAACATATTAGCCGAATTGCATTCAAATTTGGAAGTGGGCAAGGTCTGATGAAAAATAAAATGTCCAGCCCAAAAATTATGTTAAATCCCTGTATTTTGTCCCCTAGAATGGCCTAGACTTGCATTCCGTCTTGGACCATTTCTTCCATTTAATTTGGAGTGGTCTTTTAAATATACATATTTGGCAGTAAAATGTTTGTGATGTTCAGTTAAACGATATGAAATGATCCATTTAGTAATTTAAAAAGAAAAATAAAACGTTACCCGTCCTAATAAATTTAACTTCATTTGAATTTATATGCAGAAGTGATATTATTAAAAACAATTCTCTCTATTCTATTTAAGCTTCAAAACACCAAAAACTTTTGTTTAAAATGTGATTGAGATGAACTATTTTTCTCTTGGTTCAGAGAGAAAAGAGGAATAAAATCCTATACGTATACCCTATCATAAATTGTCATGGATATTGAGGTTTTGTATGATTTTTTTTTAAAATATTTATCCAAATTTACACATATTCAAATGTTCTCTTCACTTGTATATTTTGAGGTTACTAATTTGTTTTCATTGTCGTAGTACTTTCAGTTCCATATATTCTTTGAAGATTTAAGTATAACTAACTATTGCTAGAGTAACATACTTCTTAAGTACTGTTTAGATCCAAGTCAATTATAGATCTTATGGTATCTCCTGTATTGTAAAATCTTTTCACCCAGTTAAATAAGAACTAGTCAATAGTCAAGGTATAATTGAAGCAAGAGATTGAGTATACTTTTATACTTGTCACTCTAAATATTAAAGTTTAGAATTCAAAATATTGTGAAATTAGATACTAGTATAGTTGATTTTGATAATTTTCTTGAGATACTAAAATTTAAATATGAGTACTTAAAAATAAAATTTTAGAGTGGAAATTGGACTCTTTTTAAAACTGTTATAAAAATGTAATAATTAAAAAAATTTCATGAGTAAAAAAACACATCTAAACTAAAATTATTAGTTTGTGCTTCACATGATTATTCATGGTTTATTTTTTAGTTACGCTATTAAAATCTCTTATATGTGATGATAAGATTTCTAAATACCGAGATTAATGCTAAAACATTTTTAATTTTTTTCTACTTATCAATTTTTTAATTCATTACCATTCTTGCTAAGTGGGTCCAACGAAGCTAATAATGTATTCTAATATTTGACTAATTTCATACGGGTTACGTAACGAACCACCTGATTTCCCGTGTTTGGAAAAAGGTGAAGCAACTAATTTGTCTACTTCAATTTCGGTCCCATAAATTTAACTCCATTTGAGTCTATATGCAACAATGATATTATTATTAAAAAAAAAATACTGTGAGATAAGTGCTCTACATAAAGTATAATAGCTTACTAACTGAAAGATAGGCATACGATGGAATGCACCTTTTTTTTTTCTTTTTTTTTTTTTTTTCCCTTCTCATAATTAGTTGTTAAATATGCACGGATGCAAAGTTTGAAAGAAGTTCTAACTATAGATCAATCTTCTTAAAAAGCACATCTAATTTTTCTCGACAAATCAAAGCCAAAGCAGAACTTGCATTAAATAATAATAATAAAAAAGGAAAAAAAAAAAAAAAAAAAAAACAGAGGAAACAGCCAACAAGCTCATACAGCTACAACTGAGAACCAGAGGAAACAGAGCATCCAATTTGAACAAACAAACACAAAAAATCAACAAAATTGGCTACTCCTAAGAGATCATTATCTTAACATAATCAATCAGAGAATGGAAAATTTAATCAGCATGCATCGTAATAACGAAAATATTCAATTTGAGAGATCGTCAATCATCACAGCAAAATCAATCGGAAAAACTGTGATTAGAAACAGAGAATTCCACTGAAATTTTTTTCTTTTCCTTATTGTACCTAACCACCAATCACTCTTAATCGATCTTGTTTCCTCGGATCTGCAATGACGAGGCCAGAGAAGCGAATATGCTCAATCTGTCATGGTGGAGTCAGATCTGAGGCCAGAGATGCGAACGTGCTCAATCTGTCATGGTGGAGTCAAATCTTGTCACTTTGATGCCCGTGGCCTCCGATGGCGAGGATCTGGGTGCTGCAGCCAGCAAGAAGGAGACTAACAGATCAAGCTCTCCAATGGTGGCCAAAGAACAGGCAAGAAAAATGTTGAGTTTTTTTTATCGGCCCGAGATCGCAGCAAGAGCCCGCCCTTGTTCATCAACGGCTCGAAAATTCATTTTTAATTGTCGTTTTAACATGTTAGTTAATTTTTCGTTTACCAGAATGGCCCAACTTTAATTTCTTTTTATTATTATTTTCCTAGTGGAATAGCCAACATATTCGCAACAAGGAAAAATGTCAATTCGTCTAATTAATGTAGTCAAGTAAACCGCGTGACCTAAACGAAGACACTTCCAAATCAGATATTAAACCATAGTGGACCACCTAATTTATGAAGCTGGAAAAATGGAGCATGTTGAATGAATCAAAGTCATCATTACTTGACTAAATCTGATTTTGAGATCTCCTCATTTATTCTTGTGGACCTTTTTGTCAGTGATGACTCTTCAAACGTAGTGTTATAAAATAATTACAACAATCCATATATTTTATTTTATTTTTACTATAATATTGTCCGCTCATACAGTTTCGTTCTTAGGCTCCATCCCGAAAGGGTCTCATAACATTAAAAGATAATTTATTTACTTATAAACTATCACATGTATCTATCCCAAAATAATGAGAAATTACATAGTTTATCCTTTTACTTGTTTGGATTGATATTGTCACAATCACCCCTTCTTTTGGGGCTCAACATAGTCGTTGGTCACACTTGAAGTTGGGTATAACCTCTAATATCATTTGAAAAATGACCATACCTATATTTGGTAAGATATTGTCAATTTTGGGCCTTATTTCGCACAGTTTGCTCTTGATCTTTATCCCAAAAAACCTTATATCATCATAAAGTAGTTTCTTATAAAAAATCACCTAAATCCACCCCCAAATAATATGAAACTTCACACCCTACCCTTTTTCTTTTAAGAACGGATGATTGTCACAACAATGGATCATCTTTTCCAATTGTAATAAATAAGCTTATCTGATCTCTTCTAAACCATTTATATTTAATTTTTTTTAGCAATTTTTATTCATTTGTTTCAAAATTTTTTTTATTCAAGTGTAATGTTATCTTTATAGGTATTATTGTAGACATTTTTATAAGTAAAATTAAAAATAGATATATTTTTTTAAAAAAATATGTATTCCTATCTGGACGTTTATGAAAATGTGATGCAGATTTAAATGAATCCAAACCCACAAAATACATCCAATAAAAGTAAGGTTGGCATTTTTTTTTCTTTCCCACTTTGACGAAAACAGAGTTGTGTGTTCATTTCTTGGCTTTTCACAAAAGAGAAGTAGGATGGGCTGGTCATCATTGATGTTCCTCCTTTCCCTTTTACTTCACTCCCAATCTCTCCACTCATCATCTCTTTCATCCTTTCCTTCTCCTCCTTTTCCACCTCCTATGTGTCATCCTAGTGAGAGCTCTGCTTTGCTCCAATTCAAGAACTCATTTTCTGTCCAAAATGGATCAACCACAGTCTCTTGGCGAAATGGCAAGAATTGTTGTGAATGGGCGGGGGTGTCGTGTGATAGCGTTTCGGGTCATGTAACTGGTCTGGACCTGACTTCAAGCTTCCTACAAGGACCTCTACATTCCAACAGCACTCTTTTCTCCCTTCTGCATCTTGAGTCTTTAATTCTCCAAGATGTTGATTTCTGTGGCTCTCCAATTCCTCCTCAAATCGGTGGTTTCAGCAACATGACATATCTTCTGCTCCTTGGCACTAATTTTACCGGTAAAGTCCCTGTTGAACTCTCACACCTCTCCAAACTGGTTGTATTTTTCGTCTCTTCTATAGACACTGATATTAAATTGGTCGAGTTAAAGCTGGAGCAATATGTCTTCAAACGAATGCTTCAAAACCTAACCAACCTAAAGGAACTAATCTTATTCAAATTAGATATGGTTGATGTTGAGCCGATTGGTTCCTTGATGAATATATCTTCATCTCTAGAGCAACTTTACATTTTGTCATGTCAGTTGCGGGGGAATTTCCCGGAGAACATTTTTCGCCTACCAAACCTCCGAGAGCTCAACCTAGATTACAACTTTGATCTTGTTGGTTCTTTGCCTACCTTTAATTGGAGCAGTTCACTCACCCAATTGAGTCTTTCCGGCACTAAAATATCTATAGATTTACAATATCTGATGAAAAGTGCCAAGTCTTTGGAGATATTGTCTCTCTCCAATTGCAGTTTTCAAGGATCATACCCACAACTGACAATTAACCTCACTCAATTATCACAACTCACTATTTTAGACCTCTCTGACAACAGTTTTGTTGGTCAGCTTCCAGAAATTGATAGTACTAACTTAAGTCAGATCCTTGTCCTCTCCTTATCTGGTAACTTCCTTACCGGTTCTATACCTTCTTGGATATTTTCCCTTCCATCTCTATTGTCCTTATCCATCTACAATAATCGTTTCACGGGCTGTCTTCAAGAATTCAAATCTCAAACTTTGGAGGGACTTTTTTTGAGTCAGAACAAACTCCATGGCCAGATACCAAACTCGGTCTTTCAACAACAAAATCTTTCCTATTTGGATCTTTCATTCAATAATTTTAGTGGTATCTTGGAGTTAAAGAAGTTCTCAAAGTTGAAAAATCTCAACTATCTTTGCCTTTCTTTCAACAATTTCTCATTGAGTTCAGATAGACATGCGAATGACACTCCGTTCCCCCAGCTTGAATCCTTGGGTTTGGCTTCATGCAATATTAAGGTGTTCCCAAATTTTCTTAGAAGCTTAGAAAGACTAGAATACCTAGACCTTTCGAACAACCAACTTCAAAACAGAGTTCCTCAATGGCTGGGAAATGGGGAAGGAAGTTCATTGACTTATCTGAATCTCTCTCACAATTTTTTGACACGTATAGAGCAAATTCCATGGAGAAGCTTAGAGTTTTTAGACCTTCGCTCCAACATTCTTCAAGGCCATCTCCCACTCCTTCCGCCTTCTCTAGTCGGTTTTTCCGTCTCGAACAATCAACTAACTGGAGAGATACCAACTCTGTTTTGCAATTTGAGTATGCTCGAGTTCCTTGATTTGTCTAATAATTCTTTCCACGGAAAGATTCCTTCATGCATCGGAAATCATCGTCCTCTCTCGGTGTTGGTTCTGAAGATGAATTTGTTTAATGGCGTGATTCCTGACATGTTCACAAACACACCTCAACTGAGGAGTTTGCACCTTAATGGCAATCAACTAGAAGGACGACTGCCACGATCTTTGCGCAATTGTCAAATCTTGGAAGTTTTGGATGTCGGCAATAACAAGATAAATGACACATTTCCCCACTGGTTGGAAACCGTTCCAATGCTACAAGTTCTTATCCTATGATCTAACAAATTCCATGGCTCCATAGGTGATCCTAAAGTGAAGTCTCCTTTCAGAAAGCTGAGAATCATTGACCTCTCCTACAACGAGTTCAATGGTCTTTTGCCTACAAAATATTTCTCGAGTTTCACGGCTATGGCGGAAGGATACACAGATGGGAACTTGTCATACATAGGAGGAACTTCGTATTACCAAGATTCTGTGGCACTGACAATGAAAGGTTTCACTTTTGAACTGGAAAGGATTATAACCATCTTCACAACAATTGATTTCTCAAGAAATTTTTTCGAAGGAAGTATTCCGGAGTCGATTGGGAAGCTCAAGATGCTGAAAGGACTGAACTTTTCTCAAAATAAACTGATCGGTCCAATTCCCACATCGTTGAGCAATCTGACTAATCTTGAATGGTTAGATCTCTCCTTAAATATGCTAGTTGGGCAGATTCCTTGGCAGTTAGAAGGTTTGACGCAACTTCAATTCTTAAACCTTTCTCATAACGAATTGGTGGGACCAATACCTACTGAAAACCAATTCAATACGTTCGATAGTGATTCATACAATGGAAACCCGGGATTATATGGATGTCCTCTGACTAAATCATACAGCAATATTAACGAGGCCCAACAATATCAAGGTGATGATGGTGATGATGATGGAATGATTAATCGGAAGGCAGTGATGATGGGATATGAAAGTGGAGTGGTGATCGGAATATCTATCGGATACATGGTCCTTTTCACTAGAAGCGTTGATCAATGGTTTCTGAAAATATTTGGAAGAGAACCGCGGCATATATCAATCGCTCCCTTAAGTGGCCGGAGAAGAAACTAGCAAGCAAAGGAAAATGGTGCCTGGAGAAAAGAAAGGTAATATTTCTCTGGCTACTTAACTACTCGTTTCAGTTTTAGAACCAATTGATTGGCAACATAATAATCTTTTTTTTTTTCTTTTTTTTTTTTTTTGCTCCTATATAGGAAGGTGCATTAGTAGTAATGATGATCTGGTTCAACTGCTGCTCTGCCTTGGATTAGGTGGTGGCTCTGAAGACATCATTAACTTATCTTAGTATTCTCTTGTTAAAGTCCCTATGATCTGTATTTTCGTTCCGTTTTGTTTTGTTTTTGTTTTTGTTTTGTTTTTTTTTGTTTGACTTTTTTTTTTTTTTTTTTTTTTTTTTTAACTCAAGGATAAGACATTATAATTCAAAACCTTATTCTAAAATTAGACATAAAATTACTGTTAGATTACTCTTGTAACCACATTATCACGTCGAAGAAGTACATTGTCTATGTAGCATATACATATGTAATGGGTTAATTGATAAAATATACGCACCAAACATGCCATTTTGAATTTTTTATGTAGTTAAGAGAACTTTTTTTTTTTTTTTTTTTTTTTTTTTTTTTTTTTTTTGCCATCTCACATGCGTAAGGTGCCTCACTCAATATAAATTTTTGTAAAGGGGTCATATATATATATATATATATTTTTTTTTTTTTTGGGCATAATTTTTCCAGTCCTTGTAATATAGAGTGGCTTTTATGAATGTAGATTATCAATTTTTCCAGTCTTTCTTTTTCTTTATTTTTTCTTCCATTTTCATAAATTTGAGTGGGGGAGTTAGCTCCTCTGCTTCATTTACAAAGAGATTATTTATGAATAAAATTACGTAATTTGAGATTTTTTATGACGTAACAACTAGAGTGGAAAAAAGTTGTTTTCATTCTACCATTAATACCGTAGCATTTATAGAGAGAAAATAGAATCAAAATATAATTTCAAATAAACCTACGTACATTCAGAAACATTTTTAAAAGGAGTTCTAACACAAATTGGAAATGATTTTTCAGTCAATATTAATATTTATGCATAGATTTGGTTAGTTGAAGATGGGGTGACAGAAGAAGAGCAGTTAAAAGCTTCTGAAGGAACAACTTTCATTCCCTTCTCTCAATTCCCACTCACAAAATTGCACACAGATTGCTTACTACACACCAGCAATGTCAATTCCTAAATAGTAGTACCTAAAAAAGTTTGGAAAGCAACGCATCGCCATGGTTTTAAGCCTCTAAACATGTGTTACTGAACGAATTAAAACATGTCTTCTTGAACTAGAAGACTTGCAATTGTCCCTTTGTTTTTATCTTACCTGGGAGGTATTTGTGATTTCCTACTATAGTTCTGTATGTCTGTATACATATTTTTGTAACATTTCAAAAATTTATGATTTAATTCTCCAATTTTAATTGACAATATAAATTATAAATTTACCTTTAAAAATGTTTTTATGTAATGATAACAAGAGGATCATTAAAAATTAAATTGGGTGACTACCTATTTATTTTAGAAATTTCTATAATTTTTCATGTGTGTTATGTGATCACAAAGTTTTCTGTGATAAAATGAGATACGTTAGATAAAAGAAATGGTTGTGCCAAGTTTTTATTTTTCATTAAATAATAATACTAATAATAAAAAAAAATTAAATACAATAATGTGTATATATATATGTGTGTGTGTGTGTGTGTGTGTGTGTGTGTATGTGTGTGTGCATGGCATTAAATGCCATACCCGGAAACAACACAAACCAGGCCCATTGGGCCCAGCTGTTGGCTGAAAGCCCACTGCCAGGGGAAGCCGAAAAGGCTGGCCGTGTGGCATCAGCCGAAAGAAAAATAAATAAATAAATAAAATTTAAAAAAGGGAAATAAAGTAAATAGATTAAGGACCTGTTTGGCAACGGGTTTGGTTTAAATTTTTTTTTGTCTTTTTCCCTAAAAGTTTTTGTCTTTTTCTCAAAAAGTTTTTTGTCTTTTCTGAAAAGTCAACAAAATTTACTATTTAAATTTATAAATCTTAACTCAAACTTACACATCAAATAGGCCCTAATTGATGGAGAATCTTTTGGTGTGGAGACTACCAAGAAAAGTAAACACTCCCAATAAATAAACAAAACTCTAACCACTCTTTAACACTACTTATCTTGGGAAAATGAACCATCATCACTCTTTAACACTACTTATCTTGGCATAATGGTAAAATAAAAAACATGGTTATATTTCTATTATTGTTACATGTGCTTTTGTGGGATTAAAATGGTTTAACTTATCACAAAATGAAAAGTTTTGATGAGAATATAATTTTCGTGAGTTTCTTGATTATGTGGTGTGAAATATATGTTATGACATAAAAATATTTGGGTATGCCATGTTTATTTGCTGTGAATATTCTATGTTGACAGCTTGGAATGTGAGAAAGGATTTTTAAGGCTCAAATAATAATAGAATGAAGTTGAAGTTCATATCTATAGGAAAATAGTATTTTTGGCATAATACAAAATAATTATGAAACTCATATTTTTTTTTTAGTGAGAATTTTACTAAACTCATGAAGGGAAGAATGTTTCTCTCAGCAAAAGCTATCAAATAACGTCTCCTCATATTCCTTAATAACATCTTAAGTTTTATGTGACGATAATTCTTTACATATCTCGAGTCATTTGTAATATTTTCCTTCTTATATCTTTTTTCTATTGGTTGTTACAATTGTATTTCAAATTGATTTTTTTTTTCTTTTACACCTTGGCAGATGCGATGATATTTTACATTCAGCCAGGAAAGTTGAACAGAGGCTTTCATGACAATAAATATTTGAACCAAAAGAATTACGGTTTTCACATAATTGTCACTGATGAAATTCTAATTATGCATGTAAGTTCAATGAAATTCTAATGCCTTACGGCTTCACCACTCTGGTTTCACTACAGAGGGCTTTACAAGTCAAAATAATAATGGAATGTTTGATTAGAACTAAACTTGATTAATTTTCTGTTAATCAATTTGTTTGCTTTCTCTAATTTATGGTGTGTATTTCTAGCACTGTACATTATATCCGTAACTGCTGCTCTGCTTTTTTTGAATTGAAGTGATACTCTTACATCAATTTATCTCTTTTATATGTCGTTTTCCGTTCATTGCTGTTTTTGTTCGCAATTTTTGTTGTCGTTTAATGCTGTCTTTAATTTTTAGGTAGTTTGATGCATTTTTTTTGTCGTTTTCAAGTTGAGAGCTTTTTATTTTATTTTATTATTTTTTTTAACTTGCAAACTGAGGTATATATTTTGCTGTTATATGTGGGCTTATTTTCATATTCTCATGCCCTCGTTTTAAGTATTATTATAGTGTCGTTTGTGATATTGATTGTTGTTCGGTAAAATTGTTGTCATGCTAGTGTTTCCACATCTAACATATGCAGTACTACGTTTCCTTGAAGAATTAAATTGCAACTTGAAGCAATCAAAAGTTCAGTCTCGCTATTTATGATGTTCATTTTTGTTGTTTAAACATGTTTTACTCTATTGATTTTAGCCAATCGGAGAGATGGAAATTTCTTGCTGTCCCGTTTAGGACTAGTTCTCAATGGATAGTCCAAAAGACTACTACTATTATTATATATATATATATATATATATAGAAGTCTAAACTAATATAACATTATTCGTTTGTGTTTTACATGATTATTCATGGTTTGTCATTTAATTATATTATAAAAATCCCTTTGTAATTAGTAGATTCATTAATAACGAGAATGTTGCAAATTTTTTTCTTCTTTTTATATCATTATTATTTTTATTCTTGACAAGCGGTCCAATAAGATAATATATTCTAATATTGATTTTCTCTAAATGCCAAAAATCATGGATCGCCTAAATTTGACATTTGGAAAAAAAGTGAAGCATTTTGTCTATTTGAATTTTGGTCATTTCAATATCTACTTTTCGAACAAAATATGTGTAGAATTCCAAATACAAATGACATTGACTAATGAGCAATGACGAAGTTTATTTTATTCTTTTCTCGCTTTTTGGTATTACTCAGAAAATCATGAACCACTTAATTACTGACACTTGAAAAATATAAGCCAAATTGCATTATTGGAATTGGAAGTGGGCAAAGGGTTGATTAAAAAGAAAATGTCCAGTCCAAAAAATAAGTTAGATATCCCAGTTTTGTCTCGCTAGAAAAGACTTTTAACTTGTATTCCATTTCACTTTCTTCAAAATTTTGTCCATATAATGACTGACTAGTAACAATCATCAAGATGATAACTTTGGAAATTTTGTACGTGATGGCTAGCTAGCTGGTATTAGATTCTGCTGAAATTAATATCAGAAATGTTATATATATATATATATTATTTTTTTTTTCTGGAACGTCTAGTGTTTAGAAAAATAGCTCTAATGCTCAAATTAGCAAAATAAATCAAAATTGTAATTGGAAACGTATTTCAATGAAATAGTTAGTTCTTTTTTTTTTTTGTCCTGCTTGAAAGAAACGTATGTTTTCAACCGTTTTGGAAAACTTGTTCCATTTAAAATATGTAGTTTATAATCAAATATTTCGAATGTAATTCTGATAATCTGAAATGTTTCATTTAGCAATTTACCCGTCATTTCTAAATTTAACTCCATTTAAGTATATATGCAACAATGATATTATTACAAAAAAAAAAAAAAAATCTTTGCAATTGCAGATCTTATGGTATCTACTGCATGGTATAATATTTTCACCGAGTTAAAGAAGGACTAATCAGCAAGGTCTTATGGAAACAAGAGAATTAGTAGAGTTTCAAAAAATTGTGAAATTAAATAGTAATATAGTTGTTTTGATTTACCCTGAGATATTAAATTTTAAATAGGAGTACTTAAAAATCAAATTTTAAGGTGAGATTAATTGGCCCGCTTTGCAAAACAATTATATAACGAGGATGTTGCAAATTTTTTTAATTTTTCTTCTTATTATTCTTTTCATTATTATTCTTGTCAAACGGGTCCAATGAGTTAACACATTCTAATATTGACTTATTCCACCAGGTTAAATCATGGACCACCTGATTTTCGACATTTGAAAAAAAAAAAAAAAAAAAAACCGAAGCATATATGTCTACGTTAATTTTGGTCATTTCATGTCTTACTTTTACAATAAAAAAAAAAAAAGACATTAGTTGTAGAATTCCAAATACAGGACATAACAATAGCATTCACTAGTGAGCGTTGAGTAAGAATATTTCTTTCTTTCTTTCTTTTGTGTAGCTCATGGACCACTTGAAAATTGACACTTGGAAAATATAAGCCAACTTGCATTGGAAATAGACAAGTTCCGACGAAGAAGAAAATGTCCAGCCCAATAAATAAGTTAAACAAGTAATTGGATTCATTCCCGTTACCTCACAAATGATCTGTATCACTTATTTGATGGGGTCCACATAAGACTATTTGTATGTAAGTATCTAAATACAAACCTTTTTAATATTGATCCTGTGACGCCCCGACTTCCCAAGCCAGGTCGACACCATACATACTTGTTCTTTACTTGAAAATTTGAGATAATTTTTTTTTTTAAAACATATACACATAAGTTATCTTATAAAGAAAAGCTTGTTATATAACAGACTATACTGATAGTAACTTTTTGTGTCTTTAAACTACTTACAAATAACAAAACATAATTTATTTTTGAAATATTAACATACTACTGAAAATCAAATGCGGAAAATTTATGCGTAGTGGTATCCCACACCGCCCTTCACCCGCCGCATCGTCCGCATAGCCCACCAATTAAATTGCAGGCTTCTTACCTACAGTATGAAATATAAAGGTGAGCTTTCGCCCAGCAAGTTCAAACATAATCTCACAAAACATTATAAGCATCTTGAGAACATGGCAAACAACACTAACTCATGCATGAACCATTTATGATTGATTGAATGTCTTATGTTTCATTATAGACTCAATCTTTATTATCTTGTCCTAACTGTGGGCCCGTAGTGTTCGTACCAAAAGCGCGCAGCCTCCAGATAAAGCTAGGGTTTGCAAGGCCCTAACAGTTCTGGGAATTCTAACTGGACCCTTCACGATCACGAATTTCGATCACGGAAGGTAATACTAAACTGTAGCCTCCTTGATTAGGGGAGGTTGGTACGACACCTTACTTGATTATCTTACCATGTGATTTAACATTAGTGAACATATTTCATGATGTCACTATGTCATATCATACTAACATTTGCCATAATATGGCCTTCTTGAAAACATGTCACTTCTGGAATCATGGCATTTTTGAAAATATGGCATTTCTGAAACCATGACATTTTTGTAAACATGGCACTTTTGTAAATATAGCACTTTTGTGAACATAGCACTTTTATAAACATAGCACTTTTATAAACATAGCACTTTTATAACATAGCACTTTTATAAACATAGCACTTTTGTAAATATAGCACTTTTATAAACATAGCACTTCTGTAAATATAGCACTTTTATAAACATAGCACTGCATCACACATCATGGCACAACATAGCAAGTATACTTGAAAATAGTCTTTACTATTTTCATACTGTAGGTGAGGTTTGATACTTGCCTGATTTGCTAGATTCCGAGTTCTGATGTCTTAACTCGGATTGCAATTGCAGGTTCCTTCCTGTTATTAAAAGAACATAGGATAAGAATCCTATAAAAGTTGGTAACTTTTCCAACATTCTAGTTATATGTCCCCCCACACATGCCTTGGTATCCTATAGGATTACATTGGGTAACCCTTAATTAACTGTTGGGTTAAAGTCGATATCTGATCAACTAATAGTCAACCCTTGGTCAACTATGGTCAACCTTGGGCTTTGAGGCTAAGCCCAGTAACTCGGGTATACCTCCCGGTTACCTTTCGTAAACTAGTCGCTTGCTATATTCTAACTTGAAAAATTAATTTCCCTTACTTGGAAAATTTAGGGAAATTAATCCCAAAACTTCATTTTTAACTTATAGAAATCCTTTACTTAAATCGTAAAAATTCAAACTCTTGGATTAATGTTTTATAAAATCATTTGAGGTTGAAAACTGCCCTTGGAACAGTTTTCCATAATCAAAACGATAGTTTGTAGTAGAAAAACAGTTTTCTAAAAACATTTATAAAACTAGGGGTGCAGGAATTTTCGGATTCCCTGCGCACCCTTCGAAAAACGATTCTAATTTAAAAATCAGTTCGTAATCTGAAAAAGTTTTCTTCATAAAAGTTGTAGCTCTCGAAAAATACTAAAACTTTCGTATTTTGCAAAAATTCCAATTCGGCCTAGATTCGTCCCAGTTTTTGTTTGAAACTGGCTGACCCCGAAAAATTGAGTGAAAACTGGGTCTGGGAATCAGCCACGGGTTTTGGGGTAAACGGAGGCCATTGGAGCCTTATTTTGGGAAACGGCCCACGTTTTCCTCTAGGAAAAATCGTTCCGAACAACTTTCGTGTTTTAAGTTTTTCCAAATTCGGCCTCTAAAGGCCTCAAATTTCACTTTTCCCGAAACTGGTCAGGTTTACCCGAAAATGGCAGTTTTCGGTTTAGGGTTCGTTTTACGTCCTAGACGTGGAACCTAGCTCAACCAGCCACCGCGGGAGCTCTAATACACACATGCAGCGGTTTTCTAACGTTCCAAACCATCATTCTTAAACTCAATTGGGGACATACAACTTATCGAACCCTAACATGCGATTTAACAAAATCAATCAAGCATAAGCATAAAACTATGCAAGCTCATAATTTAAACTCATAAATCAAACCACCCTTAATCTAAATCAAGCACAACCCTAAATCCAACTTAGGCAAAAACTTAAATCGAGCTTACGCTCTTACAAACCATTGGAAAATACATTTAAATCTCTCAATTGCAACTTAAATTGAGAAGTTTAAAGTATAAGGAAATTACCTTGATTTGAATCAAGAGTTTTGGCTTGGCTTTTGGGATTTTCTCCTTTCCCTTTTGCTGCTCCTAGAACTGGCCCTAATGGTCAAAATGGGTCTCAAAATTTTTTTTTCAAAACTTTGTTGGTTTCTCACTAGAAATCCGACCACCCTACCCTCCGATTGCTCTCGGTTTTGCAAAATTTTCTTCCGTTCTTGCTCACACTTAGAAGTTCGGATTTTGAGGGATAAAATGGCAAGAGTTTGGCTGTTTTCAGAATTTTTTTGAAGCCAAAACCGCCCCCTATGGCAGCCTATTTATAGGTGGAAATTTTGGGCTTTTTTGCAAATATTTGATTCTCCTTTGCTCAAAAGTCCTTGGTGCAAAACTAATTGCACAAAAATTTGCACAAAAACCCTCCATGTGGCTGCCCCCTATAGGAGAACTTGATGACCAAGTTTTGAATTTCCTAAGCTAATCTTATCTTATCTTAATGATGATGTCATAATTAGGGATAAGGTGATGTCATTCACCTTATGCCTTGTTTGGCTACTTCCTCCAACAAGAAATCCATTTTAAGCCAATACAGATATTTCTAATACTGTGTTCACTCAAACACAGTATTTATTTAACCAAAATTTATTTGCTGAAAAGAAAACGGACAGTACAAAATTTTTCTTATTTTCCTGAGCCCTTTTTCGTCTCTAATTCCTACTCGGTGTGCTTGATTTTCTAAGGTGGTTTTTAAAACCTATTCGTGCTATCTCTATCATAAAGACGGGTTTTTTGCAATATTCTTCCATACTGCGAATCATAACACAGTACCGTCTTACTCTAGTCAACCTCTGACTATTCTGGTCAACTTTTGACTTTTTGATCAAACTTTGACCAACATAAGTTTACGAAATTCCGTCATACCTTTTTCCATAAAAAGGCCTGTTATGGAGTCTCATAATTAATTTACCGAGAACTCAACCTTATACTGATAAAATCATGAATCTTGTATTAATATTCATAATTTTCATAAAATTACACATAAACACATAATACGAGCTTTAGATTTCTTATATACAAGAAAATCATGAGTTCGTAAAAATTTTGGATATTACAATCTACCCTCCTTAAAGAATTTTCGTCCTCGAAAATCAGAACAATTCTGGGTAGCTTTTCTTCATATCTTCCTCGCGTTCCCATGTTGCCTCCTCAACCTCATGATTTCGCCATAGGACCTTAACTAAAGGTATAACCTTGTTCCTTAGCACCTTCTCTTCTCGTGCCAAGATTTGAACCGGCTTCTCTTCATATGTCATATCCTCGTGGACCTCAATTGGTTCGTGGTCCAATACATGGGATGGGTCCGAAATGTACTTCTTTAGCATCGACACATGAAATACGTTGTGTACATATGCTAATTCTGGAGGCAAAGCCAACCTATAGGCCACATTACCAACTCTTTCCAGTATTTCGAATGGCCCTATGTATCTTGGACTTAATTTTCCCTTCTTTCCGAATCTCATAACTCCTTTGAATGGAGCAACTTTGAGAAAAACCAAGTCTCCTACTTGGAATTCTAGAGGTCTTCTGCGTTTGTCGGCGTAGCTCTTTTGTCGACTAAATGCAGTTTCCATCTGTCGGCGTATGAGTTTCACGGCCTCAGTGGTTTTCCGAATAAAATCCGTGGATACAAGTTCCTTCTCTCTTGTCTCATACCAGTGGACTGGAGATCTACATCTTCTCCCGTACAGGGCTTCATAAGGAGCCATTCCAATTGAAGCTTGAAAACTGTTGTTGTACGAGAACTCGATCAAAGGAAGCTTCTTATCCCAAGTCCCTTTGAAATCCATCACGCATGCTCGCAACATGTCTTCTAGGGTCTGAATGGTCCTCTCTGATTGTCCATCCGTTTGAGGGTGAAAAGCCGTACTAAAAGTGAGCTTTGTACCCATGGCTTGATGTACACTCTTCCAAAATTTAGAAGTGAATCGTCCATCACGATCCGAGATAATCGATTTCGGAATCCCATGGTAGCGAACGATTTGCGCGACGTATAATTCCGCTAGCTGCTCTACTGAAAAGCTAAGCTTGATGGCAATAAAGTGTGCAGACTTCGTCAAACGATCAACAACCACCCAAACAGCGTCGTTGCCACTGGGAGTTCGGGGTAGACCAACTACAAAGTCCATGGTCACTTGGTCCCATTTCCATTCTGGAATGGAAATTTTCTGCAATTCTCCCCCTGGACGTTGATGTTCTGCCTTGACCCTTTGACACGTGAGGCATTTACTGACGAAAGTTGCAACATCATTCTTCATTTTAGGCCACCAAAAGCTTTCCTTCAAGTCTTGATACATCTTTGTGGCTCCGGGATGAACGGAATATGGGGTCTCATGAGCCTCCTTCATGATTTGCTTCTTCAATTCGTCCTCGTTAGGAATGCATAATCTATTTTTCTGATAGAGTATGCCCTCATCAGATATGTTGAAATCCGACTCCTTTCCTTCTAAGACCTCATTCTTTGTTCTGAGCAGCGAGGCATCTTCTTCTTGTCGCTCCTTCATGCCATCCAAAATGGTAGGTTGAAAGGTTAAGGCAGCTAAACTTTCCGTGATAAGCTCTATTCCAGCTTCCTCTAGCTCCTTCTGAAGAGGTTCGATCAACGATTGTAGGGACATTAACGTGGAAGATGACTTCCGACTAAGGGCATCTGCTACTTTGTTAGCCTTCCCTGGATGGTAACGGATGTCTATGTCATAATCCTTCACCAGTTCGAGCCATCTCCTTTGCCTCATGTTAAGCTCCTTTTGTGTGAAGATATACTTCAAACTCTGATGATCCGTGTAAACTTCACACTTGATACCATAAAGGTAGTGTCTCCAGATTTTGAGCGCAAATACTACCGCCGCAAGTTCCAAATCATGCGTCGGATAGTTCTTCTCATGATCCTTAAGCTGTCGTGAAGCATAAGCGATCACCTTCCCATTCTGCATGAGAACGGCTCCCAATCCTATCTTGGAAGCATCGCTGTATATTACGAAGTTTCCTTCCTCCACATTCGGAATTGTGAGGATTGGTGCGCGAGTCAGCCTATTTTTCAGCTCTTGGAAGTGCTCTTCACATTTTGCAGTCCATTCGTACTTCTTTCCTTTCCGTGTAAGTGCGGTGAGCGGTGCTGCAATCTTTGCAAATCCTTCAACAAAACGTCGGTAGTAGCCCGCCAGGCCGAGGAAACTACGTATTTCGGTGACGTTTTTCGGAGCTGGCCATTCACTTACTGCTTCAATCTTAGCCGGATCCACAGATATGCCGTCCTTAGAGACCACATGTCCTAAGAAATGGACCTTTTCCAGCCAGAATTCACACTTAGTGAATTTAGCGTAGAGCTGGTTTTGCTTCAAAATCTGCAGAGTGATCCTTAGGTGCTCCTCGTGCTCCCCCTTTGACCTAGAATAAATCAAGATATCATCTATAAAGACGATAACAAACTTATCCAAGTAATCCTTGAATACTCGATTCATCAGGTCCATAAAGGCTGCTGGAGCATTTGTCAATCCGAATGGCATAACGAGGAACTCGTAATGTCCATATCGCGTACGAAAAGCCGTCTTGGGGACATCTCCTTCCCTAATTCGGAGCTGATGATATCCGGATCGTAAGTCAATCTTCGAAAAAATTGAAGCTCCTCTCAGCTGATCAAACAAGTCGTCGATCCGAGGCAACGGATACTTGTTCTTGATGGTTATCTTGTTTAACTCCCGATAGTCAATGCACATCCTAAGAGTGCCATCTTTCTTTTTAACGAACAGAACTGGGGCTCCCCATGGCGAGTAGCTTTGACGAATGAATCCTCGATCCAGAAGCTCCTGCAACTGAATCTGCAGTTCTTTAAGTTCGGCAGGCGCCATCCTGTAAGGTGCCTTAGATACTGGTGCTGATCCAGGCAGTAATTCAATCTCAAAAGAGATCTTTCGTTCTGGTGGTAACCCTGGCAATTCTTCAGGAAAAACTTCTATAAACTCCTTGACTATCGGTACTTCTTCCGGTCTGCTCTCAGTCTCTTGCGTCTTATCCACCGCGTTGGCTAGAAATCCCATACATCCTTCTGACAACAATTTTCTAGCCTTTAGCGCCGAAATAAACATCTTCGGCTGTTTTGGAGTAGATCCTCTGAAAATAAACTCCTCGCCTCCCATTGGCTTGAACATGACAGTTCGTCGTGGACAGTCGATAACGGCGTTGTACTTCCCCAAGAAGTCCATACCCAAGATGACATCGTAGTCGTATAGGTCAATGATGATCAAGTTGACATACATTTCCCTACCACATATAATTATTGGAACGTGACGTATCCAATAATCAGACAACAAAATCTCCCCGGAGGGTAATGCAGTCCTAAATGTTCTTCCAATTCTATCACTAGCTCTACCTAGTTTCTTAGCGAACCTAGGTGATGTGAATGAATGCGTGGCTCCAGAATCAATTAACACGTAAGCATCTTGTTGGGCAAAAGGAAGCTGACCTGTCACCACGGTGGAAGGTCCAGCCTGAACATCCTCTTTGTATAGGCGTAGATGCGTCCCTGAGGTTCCGGAGCTTCCAGCCTGCCTTGAGAGATTGCAGGTCCCTCGAGCTTCATCTGTGCAGCGTGAAGTTGAGATCCCTGTCCTCTCTGTTGATTCTGCGGACTCTGGGGATTGAGATTGCAGCTTCTAGCATAGTGGCCTTCCTTGCCACATAGAAAACAGCGACCATCTCCAGCACGGCACTCTCCCAGGTGTTTCTTCCCACATTTCTGGCAAGTGGGGTAACTATTGCTATTAGGAGTATTATTCTTCTGGGGAAAATTCTGTTGATTCCCCTGTCTTCCTGCATTCCACTTCCTTTTCTGCTGATTGCTGCCGTATTGCCTGTTGTTGTTTTGACCCAAAGGTCCTCCTTGACCTTTTTGTTGTGAGGTCTGGCCTTGCTTGACTTGGTTCTGTTTAAATTGGGCCTTTTCTTCCCTCTTCTCCTGGTAAAACTTGGCCCGTTGTTCTCTGTTCTGCCCTACCCAGTATTCAGCTCGAACTGCTCGGCTGACACAATCTGCAACGGTGGTTGGTGGATAGGGTCCACTGTTGATCACCACCGCCAAATCCGAACGGAACATCTTCATCATCTTTCGCACTCTGTCCCTTTCGGAACTGAAGAGGTGAGGACAGAGACGTGCTAGTTGCTCAAACTTTTGCACTGCCTCAGCTACCGACAGATTTCCCTGGCGAAAATTACTGAGTTCGTCCTGTTGAGCTTCCATAACTTCAGTGTTGAAGTATTTCTCTTTAAATTCGTCCACAAAGTCCTCCCAAGTCATTTGGGTAACATCCCACCGGATCTGGACTGTTTCCCACCAAAGGCGAGCATCTTTCTTCAGCACGAAGGATGCACAGAGGATCTTCTCTTGATCACTGAGCCTAAGGAAGTTCAGGATAACCTGGAGGTCAATCAACCAGTTGTCGGCGTCAATTGGGTTTGTAGACCCCTCGAATTCTGGTGCCTTCATGCGCCGAAAACTGTCATATAGTTCCTCCGGAGTGCGAACTCGGGGTGCTGGTGGAACAGCTACCGGTGCAACAGGTACTTCGGGAGCTATGGGGTTCTCTGGGATCACCGGGTCAACATCAGGAATTTCCGGTGCAGCAGGCCGATTCACAGGTGCTGGTGGTACCTCGACATCAGGAGGTCCCTGATTCCGCTGAGCCAACTGAGCTCTAAGCCCCCCTATCTCTTGCTGTTGGGCTAACATCATCTGTCTTAGTTCGTTCAGCTGGGCCGCAAGATCAACTTCTTGGATCGGTGCTCTTCTACGCTTAGGTGGCATGGCTCTATACGGAAATAAAAAATATACTTAGCTTCTTTTATTAATAAAATTAATAAAATCATTTCTTTTATATAGAACCATAATATTCTTTCCATATAAAAGTATAATACGAACATATCTGAATTAATCACGATCTTGTTCATATCTCCTTCACATCAGGAGTACATAACTATAACTGTTGGAAAGATATAAAACTTTCGATTATTTCCGTATGTCACCTAATTGCCATCACCAAGCTAAGGCACCACCCAACGTTATCCCCGTGTCCAACATTTTCCAGCATGATCGTTGAAGGAAGATACTTACTATACCCATAAGATCTTAACTAATTCTAATAGTAAGAAAACAACATAACTTACTTGGACCGTTGCGGAGCGATGTGAGGCGAAGTGAAGTAGGCTGGCAGGATACCGCTCTGATACCAAACTGTGACGCCCCGACTTCCCAAGCCAGGTCGACACCATACATACTTGTTCTTTACTTGAAAATTTGAGATAATTTTTTTTTTTAAAACATATACACATAAGTTATCTTATAAAGAAAAGCTTGTTATATAACAGACTATACTGATAGTAACTTTTTGTGTCTTTAAACTACTTACAAATAACAAACATAATTTATTTTTGAAATATTAACATACTACTGAAAATCAAATGCGGAAAATTTATGCGTAGTGGTATCCCACACCGCCCTTCACCCGCCGCATCGTCCGCATAGCCCACCAATTAAATTGCAGGCTTCTTACCTACAGTATGAAATATAAAGGTGAGCTTTCGCCCAGCAAGTTCAAACATAATCTCACAAAACATTATAAGCATCTTGAGAACATGGCAAACAACACTAACTCATGCATGAACCATTTATGATTGATTGAATGTCTTATGTTTCATTATAGACTCAATCTTTATTATCTTGTCCTAACTGTGGGCCCGTAGTGTTCGTACCAAAAGCGCGCAGCCTCCAGATAAAGCTAGGGTTTGCAAGGCCCTAACAGTTCTGGGAATTCTAACTGGACCCTTCACGATCACGAATTTCGATCACGGAAGGTAATACTAAACTGTAGCCTCCTTGATTAGGGGAGGTTGGTACGACACCTTACTTGATTATCTTACCATGTGATTTAACATTAGTGAACATATTTCATGATGTCACTATGTCATATCATACTAACATTTGCCATAATATGGCCTTCTTGAAAACATGTCACTTCTGGAATCATGGCATTTTGAAAATATGGCATTTCTGAAACCATGACATTTTTGTAAACATGGCACTTTTGTAAATATAGCACTTTTGTGAACATAGCACTTTTATAAACATAGCACTTTATAAACATAGCACTTTTATAACATAGCACTTTTATAAACATAGCACTTTTGTAAATATAGCACTTTTATAAACATAGCACTTCTGTAAATATAGCACTTTTATAAACATAGCACTGCATCACACATCATGGCACAACATAGCAAGTATACTTGAAAATAGTCTTTACTATTTTCATACTGTAGGTGAGGTTTGATACTTGCCTGATTTGCTAGATTCCGAGTTCTGATGTCTTAACTCGGATTGCAATTGCAGGTTCCTTCCTGTTATTAAAAGAACATAGGATAAGAATCCTATAAAAGTTGGTAACTTTTCCAACATTCTAGTTATATGTCCCCCCACACATGCCTTGGTATCCTATAGGATTACATTGGGTAACCCTTAATTAACTGTTGGGTTAAAGTCGATATCTGATCAACTAATAGTCAACCCTTGGTCAACTATGGTCAACCTTGGGCTTTGAGGCTAAGCCCAGTAACTCGGGTATACCTCCCGGTTACCTTTCGTAAACTAGTCGCTTGCTATATTCTAACTTGAAAAATTAATTTCCCTTACTTGGAAAATTTAGGGAAATTAATCCCAAAACTTCATTTTTAACTTATAGAAATCCTTTACTTAAATCGTAAAAATTCAAACTCTTGGATTAATGTTTTATAAAATCATTTGAGGTTGAAAACTGCCCTTGGAACAGTTTCCATAATCAAAACGATAGTTTGTAGTAGAAAAACAGTTTTCTAAAAACATTTATAAAACTAGGGGTGCAGGAATTTTCGGATTCCCTGCGCACCCTTCGAAAAACGATTCTAATTTAAAATCAGTTCGTAATCTGAAAAAGTTTTCTTCATAAAAGTTGTAGCTCTCGAAAAATACTAAAACTTTCGTATTTTGCAAAAATTCCAATTCGGCCTAGATTCGTCCCAGTTTTTGTTTGAAACTGGCTGACCCCGAAAAATTGAGTGAAAACTGGGTCTGGGAATCAGCCACGGGTTTTGGGGTAAACGGAGGCCATTGGAGCCTTATTTTGGGAAACGGCCCACGTTTTCCTCTAGGAAAAATCGTTCCGAACAACTTTCGTGTTTTAAGTTTTTCCAAATTCGGCCTCTAAAGGCCTCAAATTTCACTTTTCCCGAAACTGGTCAGGTTTACCCGAAAATGGCAGTTTTCGGTTTAGGGTTCGTTTTACGTCCTAGACGTGGAACCTAGCTCAACCAGCCACCGCGGGAGCTCTAATACACACATGCAGCGGTTTTCTAACGTTCCAAACCATCATTCTTAAACTCAATTGGGGACATACAACTTATCGAACCCTAACATGCGATTTAAACAAAATCAATCAAGCATAAGCATAAAACTATGCAAGCTCATAATTTAAACTCATAAATCAAACCACCCTTAATCTAAATCAAGCACAACCCTAAATCCAACTTAGGCAAAAACTTAAATCGAGCTTACGCTCTTACAAACCATTGGAAAATACATTTAAATCTCTCAATTGCAACTTAAATTGAGAAGTTTAAAGTATAAGGAAATTACCTTGATTTGAATCAAGAGTTTTGGCTTGGCTTTTGGGATTTTCTCCTTTCCCTTTTGCTGCTCCTAGAACTGGCCCTAATGGTCAAAATGGGTCTCAAAATTTTTTTTCAAAACTTTGTTGGTTTCTCACTAGAAATCCGACCACCCTGCCCTCCGATTGCTCTCGGTTTTGCAAAATTTTCTTCCGTTCTTGCTCACACTTAGAAGTTCGGATTTTTGAGGGATAAAATGGCAAGAGTTTGGCTGTTTTTCAGAATTTTTTTGAAGCCAAAACCGCCCCCTATGGCAGCCTATTTATAGGTGGAAATTTGGGCTTTTTTGCAAATATTGATTCTCCTTTGCTCAAAAGTCCTTGGTGCAAAACTAATTGCACAAAAATTTGCACAAAAACCCTCCATGTGGCTGCCCCCTATAGGAGAACTTGATGACCAAGTTTTGAATTTCCTAAGCTAATCTTATCTTATCTTAATGATGATGTCATAATTAGGGATAAGGTGATGTCATTCACCTTATGCCTTGTTTGGCTACTTCCTCCAACAAGAAATCCATTTTAAGCCAATACAGATATTTCTAATACTGTGTTCACTCAAACACAGTATTTATTTAACCAAAATTTATTTGCTGAAAAGAAAACGGACAGTACAAAATTTTTCTTATTTTCCTGAGCCCTTTTTCGTCTCTAATTCCTACTCGGGTGCTTGATTTTCTAAGGTGGTTTGTAAAACCTAATCATGCTATCTCTATCATGAAGACGGTTTTTGCAATATTTTTCCATACTGCTTATCATAACACCGTACCGTCTTACTCTAGTCAACCTCTGACTATTCTGGTCAACTTTGACTTTTTGATCAAACTTTGACCAACATGAGTTTATGAAATTCCGTCATACCTTTTTCCATAAAAAGGTGTTACGGAGTCTCATAATTAATTTACCAAGAACTCAACCTCATACTGATAAAATCATGAATCTTGTATTAATATTCATAATTTTCATAAAATTACCCATAAACACATAATACGAGCTTTAGATTTCTTATATACAAGAAAATCATGAGTTCGTAAAATTTTGGATATTACAGCAAGTACATTATTTAAACCGCAAAGCAATTCCAATTAATTCATCACAACATAACAATCCATACTTAACATAATTCGTAGCATATCATAACTTAACTTGACATATGCATGAGCCAGTTATGTTTGGTTATGCTTACTTGATCATTCATACTTTTCTTATCTTACTTAACTTGTCTTACTTATCTTACGGGCCCCATAACGTAAGTGTTCGTACCGGGCGCGCGACTATGAATTGGTGGTGGCGGCCAGTCCATTCCAACTCAATCCATAGTCCAACCCGACCTAACGCGGGTCGGTACGACACAGACAATTGCTTGCCATCATATCATTTCATACTTAATCTTTCTTTTGTTAATCGGTGAACATGCATCGTGATGTTTACTCAATTAATCTTTTGCATCTCTTAACCCTAATCATGCTCTTATAGTTCATAGCTATAATAGCACTTAACATTTCATAATCTATAACATAGAATCATAACATATTACATTTCGTAATTCATAGCATAATTCATAACATACCTAGGACATTCTACAACACTTAGCATGTAACATTTAATAACATGTAACATTTACATATAGCAAACATACTCAGGTAAGTATACACAACAAGCCTATGCTGTAGGTGGAGTTGTACTTACCTCGTTCGTAAAGGCTGTGTCCAATGTCGAGTTAAATCCCGTTGGGACACTTCCGCGTGCGATATTCTGAGATTAAAATAAAAGTAAGGGTTAGAAATGTTGGTAGTATAACCAACACTCTTTTATAACCTTCGTTATAAGCCCTTACTTAATTTTACGTTATCCTAGTTGGTTATCTAAGTAACCTTAATCGGACTGTTTTTAACTTAGGTTTCAAAATCTTATTTCTTTAGAAAAGAAAACCTTAGGTTTAGGTATAAAAATCCTTTTTGTTTAACTTTGAAAACTGAAAATCTTAAAATGAAACGTATAAAATTATTGACTATTGGAAACTGCCTTTGGAACAGTTTCACACATGTCAATTATTAGTGTAAACTGCAAATTACCCTTTTTCTGTGTTGATTTTAGAAATCCTGTACAGGATTTTCCATATTTCCTGTACCGTTTTCGAACTCCATTTTATTTTTAAAATCCAAGCTGATTCTGAACAACTTGTCTTCACGAAAGTTTTAGATATTAAAAATTCCTACAACTTTTATGTTTTAGGTAAAACCTAGTTCGGACGTTTTCTTTGTCAAATACCCTGTGGACCAATCCTGGCCGTGCAGGGGTCCTGGGCACTTCAGGCTCGGGTTTTTGTTAAAAACCGAGGCCATTGGAGCCTCATTTTGCAAATCCGTCTATGTTGTCCACTAGGAAAAACTCTTCTTAACAACTTTCGTGTTTTGAGTTTTTCCAGATTCGGCCTCTAAAGGTCTCAAAAACTGTTTTCCCCGAAACTGGCCAATTTCTACCCGAGTTGGCAGTTTTCGGTTTCAATTTTCATTTACGTCCTATAACGTTCACCCTACCTCAACCGAACCAGCGGGAGCCTAAATCAGTCATGCATCACATTTTCTAACGTCCAATTTTCAACATTCAAGCCAAATTACAAATCATCCATAAACCTACAAAAACCCCTAGGCATACTAACAACACATAACATGCAACATAAAACCACCAAACCCTACTCCTAATTAAATCAAGCACATGCTCATATTTTCTAGCTAGGGCAGAACTGAAAGTGGGCTTATGCCCATTACAAATCATTGCTTAAATACATTTAAATTTCTCCAAACGAAATTCAAATGAAAGCTTAGGTAATTAGGGGTTTTACCTCACTTTTTGGCTCAAAGTTGGCTTAGGTTTTTCTTCTCTTTGTTCCTTCACAGCCCGGCTGAATTGGTGGGTGGCAAGTCCAAGCTTGCTGCCTTCCTTGCCCTAAGTCCGGTCACCAATTTGCTCAAAATCCAGCCACCACTAAGCTCCAAAACCCGGTTTCCTAGCTTGGCTCTTCCTCCTTGGTGATTTCCTTGCAACCGGCCTCCTTGGCCAACAAGGGTTACAAATTTTTTTCCAAACTTTTTGCTTGTTCTCCAACCCAAAACCGACCCTCCACTAAGCTCTAGACACTCTAGGGTTTGAAAATTTTCTTTCTTTTTCTTCCTCACAAGTCCGGATTTGGTAGAGAGAAAATTGGCCAAAGTTTAGCTAGCTTTTCCAATTTTTGTGAATAATGCCCACCCCTATTTATAGAGGTTGGGAACTTTTTGCTAATTGGATTTTGGCCCCAAAAGAAGCAAGAAATCACACAAAAGGGAGGGCAAGTGGCCGGCCATCCTTGGTGATCATCTAACCAATTACTTTCAAATTTTCTTTAATTAAGAAAATGATGTCATAAAGAAAAAGTTAAGTGAGGTAAGCTAAGTTAAAGCTTGTTTGGCTCTTTTGCTATTGTACAGTCCATTTTTTTAAGTTAACACAGGTATTTCCAATACTGGATTCACTTATGCACAGTATTGTTTTACCGAACTGCAGTTCAGAATTCATCTGTGTAAAATGGACGGTATACAATTTCCTCTATTTCTTAAAACCATTATGCCCTATACTTCCACTTAATGTGCTTGATTTTCTATGGTGGTTTCTGAGTCTTAAACATATCATTTTGTCTGAAAAATTGGTTTTCACACGGTACAATTTTTATACAGATAAATATTTAATCGTACAGTCATTTCTTGGACTTTTCGGGTCAACCATTGACTTTCTTGTCGATCATTGACCTTCTTGTCAAGATTTGACTTTCTTGGTCAACGGTTGACTTTTTGGTCAACCGTGACGTTTTTATCAAACTTTGACCACCATGAAAAATTTTGCATTTTTGTTCCTTTTTACCTAAAAGGTCGTTTTCTTGACTAAATAATCCTTTTTGAGTCTTATAAAGTCAGAAACTCACAAAACATAATTAAAAACCCTAAACTGGGCTTTTTCCATAAATACCTTTACGGTTCAATGTAATTTCTATACAAGGAATCGTATTAGTGAAAATCAGGTATTACAAAACATGTACGAAACAAAGACATTTTTATTAATAATGCATGTTTCTCAAATTATGTTAGATCAAAATCATATGAAAATGAAAGAGTTTGTAAATTTTATAAAACTTGTACAAATACAACTGTTAAAAATGGATCAGGCCGCATATTGAAACAAGCCACACCAGCATGATAGAAGGAAATCACGATTAACCTGACAGACCAAATACATGTCAAGCTAACTCATATATTCATGGTAAAATAATTCTAAAAAAAAAAAAAAAGATAAAAGTGTAAATAACATTTTTACGGTAAATTATTAAAATAGTTTCACTTCAGATATTTAAAATCATAATATTTACTTCTTTTAATCTGGTGAAAATATTACTTACTAAAGGTTGTCCACATAACATGACAGTAATATCACATTTGACTCCAATGACAAAGTCGGGAATTTCGTTGAGGGGACTAGGAACCACGACAAGTATTTAATCAAAAGAGATAATTATTTAATTCAAAGTAACAGGGAAAAACAAATAAGACTTACTTAATAAACATCGTAAGCTATTGAAGCAACAATATCTTGTTATGTGTTTAGGGATATCAGTTGGACTTTGATTCATTATTCATTATTTATTTTTATTTTTTTCTTTCAATTTTCCAAAGGAAAAATGATGTCCAAAGGTTTTCAAGGGGGCTTTCATTTAAAGTTTTTTTGGAGGGGACTAATATGTAAATTGAAAATAAATACCTAAAACTGTAAATAACAAAAAGTTAAGGACCCCTCCTTAGACCCTAATAGCTACGTCTCTATCTGATTCCACTTAAAAATGCAAAGTTCAAACTCCTCATTCTTAAGTAAATACTATTTACTATAATTTCTAAAAAAGCGACACCAGAATGTTTCCTTAAAAAAATAAATAAATAAATTGATAGTGCAATAATAAAGAACAGTCATCTCTAGTATATAAGAAGAATCAAAGCAAAAAGATTCATTGAAGCACACACAAGTCTATTTCCTAAGACATCTTGTGTCTACATTTCTTGTGTGACCCAACTCTCAAGTTTTACACTCTCCATTCTTATACACATCGGAAAGACTACAAATAAATACAACTTTTATTATCAACAGATCGCATGACAACGGAAGCTCCAAAAGCACCACACAAATTTAAAGATGGTGACACCCTTTTCGCCGCCCTTCATGTAGAGTCGGAAAAGGGACGGAAAGAATTGAAAGAATGGGAGCCGGAGAAAGGAAAGGCAAGAAACTCTGCCGATCTTTGATCGCAACTGTCGCTTCCATGGATGCAGGGAGACAATTCGAAATGTGAATAGTTTATACAAAACAAGATTCTGGTGAGTCTTCCAGCCAACAATCCACAGCTGACTGGAGTCGGACGAAGAGTGGCTTCCACTTATCAATCAGGATGTACATTTTCATAGTTGTATGGAGTCTTTCAGCAACCAGCTGCTTTTAGGAAGTTATCGTATGGACTTGATGCTGGTAGTTTGAAGAAATGAGGATGATGTTGGTATTCGGTTGTGCACAACGTGAGAGCAGGGCCAGCCGAAGGTTTGCATTCATTGGCAGTGAAAGTCCCATCATATAAAGGGATTATAAACCTGCAATCGCATTTAGTTCAAAAATTTAGATGATTCCATAGTCAAAATGCATCAAGCAAGACTTCAGTAACCTGACACGGCAATTTTATGTGCAGAAATGTGCAGAACAGATAGAATTGTGGATGGTAATAAATTTCCTGGAGGCGGGTGTACCTCGAGGGAACCAGTATCACATATGAAGAGGAGACGATCGCTTTCGATTCATCGTTTTGATTGTGAAATGAGTAGTCCGTCAAACATTCTTGTCTCTGATTGCCACTTATTAAACCAGACATCTTCTTCTGCTTTCCCATGAGAAGTGCTTCACAGTGGCGGGCCATTTCCTTGTAAGGCACATCAGGCCCTGTCGAGACTGAAACCCTTCCAACTTGATGCGTAGTTCGGAAACCTGTGAACAGAACATCCACTATCACATGGAACTAGCTTGATTCCTAAACAATTAAATCCTTTGTATTACGAAGGCAATTAAACCAAGAGATAATGGCCAACATACTGATTCCAAAAGTTGGTTCACACTCAAAAGAGTGGGAGATTCCACGGCAAATTCTGACTGATTTTTGTGACTATCAAATGAATCTGCGAAAGAATCCTCATCGATTGAAAAAAGTGGAGCAGCCTGCATAGCAAAATAGTACATTAAATTTTCTCCGATGCAATAATGGGAGGAATGAGAAATTATTAATATTAAGTAGTAACTACCTCCTGGATGTACTACTTTCGATTCCACTTGATATACTTTTGTTGGAGCATCCAAGAACAACTGGGCTCCAAGGGGACAAACATCATCAGGTATGAAGTCATTGAGGAGTTGCTGTCTTATAGTCGATGACTCGGACTGCAAAATGAGACCACAAAAAATTAACATATACATAATCATAACTTACTCTAAAGTTAACATTCTCTTCTGCTTGAAATTTCAAATTTCCGAAAAGCTTATTAATTGATTATTAAAGGAAGTGAGAAAGGCTGGAAACGATCATGTAGAAACTTTACATCTGACAAATCTTCCAAGCTCTTCACTATTTCAGAAGCAAAGAATTCCCTTGTTTGATCTTCAGTGATCTCTATTTGCGAAAGAGATTTCATGGCCGAACCATCATCTTCTTAGATCCATACGCATTAGCCTTGGATCCAGAGCTAACAGCCTGTAACTTGTGATCTTCGACTAAACGTAAGAATGGGTCAACCTGATACAAGAACATGAAGTTACATGGAATATAACTGAGATGGCAATGGAAATGTTTAATTACCACAAGATATAGGAAATGAGAGAATTTCTGCCCCAATTCCAAACAAAATATTGTCTCTCAGGTACTCGGTACAAATATAATTTTTGCCATCAATGAATAACCTACCATTTTATCTGTTACTGCTGCTTTGGCAACAGGAACAAGAGAGAGAATGTTGTATGCATTTAGCGAAAAGAGAATCATTGAAGTTGCCAAGACAAAGAGAGACCTGCGACGTGATGGTGGAATCGTCCCTGCAATAAAAGAGGGAAATGTCTTGAATACAGATAAGGCATCCCAATGGTAGAAATAAAGGAAAATTACAAATAAAATAGAATCCGAGTATGTACAGTTGATTTATACAGTTAAAACATCCACATCATAATTATCTAGTAGCTAGTAGAACAACGGTTTTGGCGCAAAACATCTTTTATTGCTCAATTTTGTGTCCATTGTAAGAACCCGAAATTACGATAAATCTATGATTTTCTTTTTGACAAGGAAAATTTAAGATTTAATTTTATGATGATATGAAACTCATGATTTGAGTTAAATATCAGTATATGTTTGAGTTCTCGTTAAAATTAACTACGAGACTCGAAAAATTTGTTCTTAAGCAATATAAGACCTTTATAGGAATTTATTGATATTCCTAACCAAGCCTCCAATTAGGTCAATGGTTGGTTACGAATCTAGTTAGCTTGGTTACAATGAAGCAAGCTTTTAGTTTGGCGACACAAGCTAGGTGTGGTAGGTCCACCTTGGGACACATCATCATTTTGACTTCCACACATGTTCTAGAATAAGCCAAATTTTGTTCACAACCATTGCATGGCCGGTTCTCCTTGGTGGCTTGGAGAGCAAGCTTTTAGCTTGATGACATAGGCATGGTGATGTAATCAACCAAGTAGCTTGGTGAGCAAGCCATTTTTGGCTCACCCTCAACAAATGGCCGGTCATTGAAGCCTTAAAGGGCAATGAAATTTTTGGTGATGATGTCACCAAGGTGACATAAGCTAGGTGAAGCAAGCAATTGCTTGTTGAACAAGCACTTGGACTCCAAAGCTCTTCATGGCCGGCAACACCAAGGGGGGGGAGGACACCTCATCATTTGGACTTTAGGGAAAGAAGTTTTCCCTTGTTCTCTAAGGGAATGGCTAGCCAATAAGCCACACCACCTCACCTAGGTGGCTTGAGAGCAAGTATTTTGCTCATTAACCAATTAAACCATTCTAAGCCTTTCATTTCTCCTTCCCTTCCATTAGAAGCCGAACCCCAAGCAAGAGAAAAGACCATGTGTTGGTCGGATTTCTTGAGAGGAAAGTAAGAAAAAATTCAAGTTGGCCGCGATTTCTTGATGGCCGGATTTTTAGTGAGGCAGCCATCAAGTGGCTGAAAATTTGGATGCTTTAGGGGAGCAAGACCGGGTTTAGTGGCAGCCAAGAGAAATGGAAAATTGGGATTCAAGCTTGAGAACCCAAATCCAAACCCTAGAGAGGTAAATCCCTTTAATCTTAAGTCCCTTATTGAGTTTAGAACAAGATGCTTAGTGCTTTGTTTCCTTGTGTTTTTGGCCGAAAAATTGGATCACCTAGCCAGGAAGCCGGCCGGCTGCGGTGGTTGAGAAAAAGGGACAAAAGTGATGGCTGATTTTTGGGGTGAATTAAGTGAATTAAGTAAATCTCATTGGTTCTAAGCTTTTTAAATGAGTTTCAATTTGGAGATTTAAGTGTATTTCAAGCTTGATTGTATGAGCATAAGCTCATTTAATTTTCTGCTCTAATTAGGATTTAGGGATGTGTTGATTGATGTATGGTGTTGCAAACCAAACGTTTGCAAACCCTGGTTTGGTGGCAAGAACACCCAAGGGTTTTGATTTGCATGAAGTTGTTTGAATGATGTTTGATTACAATATTTGGCGTTAGAAGCACTGCAGGTTGTCGAGGCTCACGGCCGAAGCTGTTCGAGGTAGTGTTCACGTAAAATTTACGTTAAAAACGAACCTTAAAACCGAAAACTGCCATTTTCGGGTTAAACTGACCAGTTTGGGAAAAGTAAATTTGAGGCCTTAGAGGCCGATTTGAATTGGAGAAACTTGAACACGAAAGTTGTCGGAACGATTTTCCTAGGGGGATACGTGAAACGTTTTCAAAAAAAAAGCCCCGATGGCCTCCGTTTACCCCAAAACCCGTGGCTGATCCCCAGACCCAGTTCATTCAGTTTTTCGGGATCAGCCAGTTTCAAACAAAACTGGAACGAATCTAGACGAATTGGAATTTTACAAAACACGAAAGTTTTAGCATTTTCGAGAGCTACCAACTTTCGTTGAAGAAAAAACTTTTTCAGATTACGAACCAATTTTTAAACTGGGATCGTTTTTCGAAGGGTGCGCAGGGAATCCGAAAATTCCTGCACCACTAGCTTTACAAATGTCTTTAGAAAACTATTTTTCTACTACAAATTAGTGTTTAGATTATAGAAAACTGTTCCAAGGGCAGTTTTCAACCTCAAATGATTTATAAAGCACTAATCCAAGAGTTTGGATTTTTACGATTTAAGTAAAGGATTTTTATAAGTTAAGAATGAAGTTTGGTATTAATTTCCTAAATTTTCCAAGTAAGGGAAAATAGAATTTTTGAGATAAAATTGTAAGCAAGCCGATTTAGGGCCGTAACCGGGGAATAGTACCCGAGGTTACTAGGCTTAGCCCAAAGCCCAAGGTTGACCCAACAATGGTTGACCATAGTTGACCGAAGTTGACCATGTTGACCATTAGTTGACTTTGGTTGACTAACAAGTGGATTTTGTATAACCTTAAGGGTTAGTCACCAATAACCCTAAAGGATACCAACATTTAATAATTATGATTTATATAAATATAACGATCCATATCTTACGTCTGTTTGAAACAGGGACATATGTAATGTCATCGTGCCTCGATAGGATGATAGACCAAGAGCATCGGATGAGAGTACGTACAACTCCACCTACAGCATGGACCAAAACGTTCTTGTTGATGTTATGTTTTAAGAAATCATGTATTGATTTACATGATTTACCTATGATATGTTATGTTAAGTTTATGATAAGTTTGTGCTATATGCTATGAAGTTATGTTATGAAGGTTATGTTACGATAAAGTTATGTTATGAAGTTATGTTATGAAGGTTATGTTACGATAAGTCTATGTATGAAGTTATGTTATAATAAGTTATACTATGAAGTTATGATAAGCTTATGTTATGATAAGTTTATGTTATGATAGGTTTATGATATGTTATAATAAGTTTAAATTATGTCATGATAGTTTATGTTATGATAAGTTTATGCTATGATATGTTTTGTCATGATAAGTTTATGTTATGATATGTTTATGTCATGATAAGTTATGTGATGATATTATGCTATGAATGTTAGTTATATTATGTTATGTTATGACAAGTTATGTTATGATATATTATGATTGAGAGTATTTTATGTTGTATGTTTGTATACGTGACATCATGAAGCATGTTCACAAATATTAAATCACCCGGTAAGAATAAATTAAGTCACGAGATAAATAAGACAAGTTAATGTTATTGTGTCGTACCGACTTGCCACGAGGGCAGGTTTAAATGGTTTTAGTCTATGGTTTGAATTGGATTGGACTGGCTGCCCCAATCACTCTATGTAAACGATTTCATGGTTTGATTTGGTTTGGACTGGCCGCCTCCAACCACTCTATGACTATGTACCACGGTACGTGCACATATGACATGACAGGTTAGATAATAGAACCAAGTTAATGAAAGCATAAATGGTTTATAAGAAAACATAATCGGTTCACGTAGTCTTGTATGCAAAATGTTTTTGTGGATTGAATATTGTACTTACTGGGCAATTAGCTCATTACTTACGTTCATGCTGTAGGTAATCAACCTAACGGCAGTACTTGATGCAATACTGTGGAGAGTTGGTGCTGCGGACTGTGAAATGTGGAATGGACACCGCTACGAGTTTGGAAAAATGTTTTGTAAAATAGTTTGTTAAATGTGTTTTGTTATGTTTTAAGAAAAGTTTCAAGTATGTATGGCAAGCAAGTTGCCTCGTGTTGTACCGATCCGCGCTAGGTCGGATCTGGTCCCGATCTTGGTACTCAAGTGAGTACATATGAATATGTATGAAGATAAGTTAAGTTTTATGTACGAGAAGAAGTATGGGACTAAGTCAAGTTTAAGTTTGAAAGTAAAAGAGTTTTAAAATAAAGTTTTAAAGAAAAAAAAAATTACACTGGAATTTTCAGCAAGCTTAAAACTTTTTAAGAAATAAGTTAAGTAAGTAAGTAAGGTGACGACCCGGCCCACGTCTGCGTAGTCGTTCCCCTACGTAGATGGTGTAAGTCGGGGCGTGACATCTATACACTAGTTAATCAATTAAAGAGAGAGGTTGGTTTTGAAATTTAAAACCAGTGGCCATATGCAAAAAAGAACAGCTGTTAGAAGCTTAAAAGAAATATGCTTGCTAAGCGGAAAAAAGGTGTTTAAAAGCTTGCTGTCAGCAGGACAGCAACGGAGCAATGTCGCAGCATCCATTTCTAACAGAAATCCACTTTACTATTGACATCATTATCGCACTATATGTCCTAATTACTTAGGCTAGAGACTGACTAATTTTTAGCCAATTTAAAAAGATGAAGAAATCAATAAGCATATGATCATAAATGTCAAAATAGTTTGAATGAATTTTCGGAAGCTCACCTCCATTAAGAGAAAGATTCCGCAAGGAAAATGCTAGCTGGAAACTACGCACTAGAACCTCAGACTGGAATTCTGTAATAAATATGATTAGAGAAAAAGAAGCAAAGCAAAATATCAATGTAAAAGTGTAAACTTTAAACTACATTACCATTGAAGCATCATTTGAAGGGAAAAAATAAAATAAAACTGTCCATAAAAACATCAACAGCTTATGTAACAAAAAGATCTCATCATATAACGTTAAAAAATAGCAATTACCTTGGCTCGAGAAAATAGCAACACAAGGCTATAAGTATGAGCTATAGCTTCATAGTTCTCAGGCATGTTCGCGGGAGAGATCGACTGTGCCCAAATTGATGATAGCAAGAGAGTTATTTGATGGCTGCTCAGCCTCAAGGAATTTGCCTCCTGTGCATAAAAGTAGATCATGAAGCAGTTAAGACCAGTTTCTCACAAATTAATTGGAAAATTGTATCTCTCAATTTTTTGCAGTACGTTATAAAAAAAAAAAAAAAGGGAGGTGATTGGTACATCTATTTGAAGCTGGAATTATGTTGTAAGTTTTCAAATTGAAAGAGCTAGTGGGTTCTGGTTGCCGAACTTGGTGGAGAAAGAAAGAAAGAGAAAGAAGTCAAACTTACCAGTTCCTTGGTTGAATGTTTGTACTATTTTCCTCTGCCATCAAGGGCTCAGGCGAATTTTTCAACTATATGCATGATTATAAGATAAGTTCAATGTATTTGCTGACCCAGTACTAGTATCTCTTGTTTCTTCAAAGCTAAAAAAAATTTCCTGGGTGTCTTCGAAAACATTTTCCTCTGTGACAAAAATTTCTCCCTTCTTGCTTCTCAAAAGCGCAGCTCAAAAGCAGCTAAGAAAAAGACAGAGACCGTTTCTTGACAATGTCCTGGGACGATCCAAGGCCTTCTTGACTCAGAAGTAGATGAGGATGAACGAGGGAAAACTGAGGATGGCACAAGAACAACAGAAAAAATCCGGTGGGCACCAACTCTAGTTTCATGGTCCGATGGACCATAGCTGGAAGTAGCTGGTGAAACAAAGTCTCGGGAAATGCCTAAGTCAAATATGAATAAAATCAGTAATTTTTTTCATTATTAGGCTGAAAAGTAGCTGAAAAAGGAAATTTAACTCAAATCATATTTAATTCTTGCCTTGTTTTGATAAGATAAATTCGGTAAAGAGGCAACAATTTGTGCAGTACGAAAACTACAGAAATAGTAGTTCTAGCTATGACAGTGAGAGTTGAAATATTCTCCAACATGACCGCCATAACGTCAAGAATTGGGCCGGCTTCTCCAACCTGTCTACACATTAAAGCTCAGTATTTAACCGTGGATAAAATAGCAACAAACAAATTTCGGCAGAGTAGTTAGAAACTTATGAAGAATTGTTGAAGTACTAGAACGGGAATTCTGGCATGGTATTATACCTTATATGATAACTGTACAAGGCACTTATCCACAGCTTCTCGAAAGCTTTTATTCCCACTTGATCACTTCCTCACCTAGATTCGCATCATCAAGTGAGCAGTGTACCTTTTCCTAAGGTGTCTCATGATGTCACTAACTGCACCAATAATGGCTACAGAAGGCTCGACCTTTACTTGTTGAGCAAGGGAAGTTGTAACCTCAACAATATCCAGCTGCATGTTTGGTTGCTTAAGAACGGTTTTGATCTAAATGCTTGACCAGATTGATAGCAAAACATGCGTATTTTGCCCTGAAAACATTACGGTGTAAAAAAAAACGCTTTGAAAAAATAAAAATAAAATAAAACAACACAGAGCATTGGTAATGCAGAATATGAAGTTTTGAATAAATTACCAGAGTTATCCATTAAAATTGTATATCCTTGAGAACTGGGAAGCGCAGCCCATTCTCGGGAGACCATAAATTTTCATTATCAAAGTAACGGAACAAAGATTCCAAAACACGCCGTATGTTGTAGCCTCCTTGGCTAGCTCGCCATGTTATGGAGGCAAACCTGGACCAAAGCAGGGTTCTTGGCATCTTCCCTACGAGACGCACAGGAAAATAAATTACAGATAAGTAATGGTTCAAGACCAAGTACACATATATTTCCAACATAGACATCAACACATAAACAGACACACAGAATACTGAAAGAATTTGCTCCAAGAGATTACAATGTCATATTCACTTCGCCTTTGTTGTCAACAATGGCACGCCAAGAAGGTACCCAATCGTGGTGTCCGGTGAAGGAAACAGTCGCGCTCGTTTTTTAGCACTTCTTCCACCCAACGATGCTGTGCAGCTTCAAGATTCCCTGTATTTTCCTTGCGGCTTCCATAGTTTTCTAGCACTACTGAAACAACCTGTTTGGATTCAAAAAAATAATATATATAATTAATTATTATCTATTAAAGGGATTCTA